>MDKI01184883.1:0-53058 GCA_005239505.1 Nicotiana paniculata
TAATAACTTAATTGTACAAAGTTTGCATTTTCAACTACCAGTATAAGATACTTAAACTAAAGGTATTCTGTGCTAAAATACTACACTTTACTACGCTAAAAGACTCTACATTTTACTACGCTAAAAGGCTCTACATTTTACTACGCTAAAAGGCTCTACATTATAATTAAATTATTAATTTTCATTATTTAATTGTACAAAGTATATATATATATAATTAAATTATTGATTTTCATTATTTAATTGTGTGTGTGTATATATATATATATATATATATATATATATGGGTTTCAAGCTCGATATTTGAGGCCCTGTAGCACCAAATTATCATTAATAATTATGTGTGTCAAATTTTAATATTTTTATAATTTTGTGTGTTTGTTTTATAATTTAAATTCATAATTTTTAATAACTTAATTGTACAAAGTTTGCATTTTCAACTACCAGTATAAGATACTTAAACTAAAGGTATTCTGTGCTAAAATACTACACTTTACTACGCTAAAAGACTCTACATTTTACTACACTAAAAGACTCTACATTTTACTACGCTAAAAAATAATCTAAACTCAATATAAATAACAAATACATTTTAATCACAAATAAAACACAAAACGACATGGAAACACAAATATATAAGTCAGGATATTAACAGATAAATTTATTTCACAATTTTATATTTTTTTTATAAAACACTAATATTTAAGTCCGGATAAATGTAACATGCTAGTTTCACAAATAAAACACAAAACGAAATAGAACACATTCAAATCAACTAATATGCATTATTATAAAAGTTTCAACATAAAATAAACTGAAATACCTCGATTTAGTATTTTCGGAAAGCAAATTGGTTGAAAATTTGAGTCCGAAGAGTGAACCCACAATAATATGATGCTCTACTCCGAGTGGGACCTACGTTCTATACCTTTTGTGTGACGTGGGGCCCACAATTTTTTTAACCGTGACAGGGGGGGACCAGATTGAGAGAGAAAGGTAAAAAAAATGGGGGAGACGATCTGGTGGGTTGGGGAATACGATCTGGTGGGGGTTGGGGAAGACGAAGAGGATTAAATTAAGCTGATATAGTGCGCAAAAAAAACATGCTATAGGTATAGCGTACAAAATACATGCAGTCAGAAAGTCAGAGAATATAACACAGTAATTCTGTGCGCTGTACCTTAACGGCAAAAGTTACCGTTAAGGTATAGCGCACATAATTAGTGCGTTATATATACTTTGGTCATTTTTTTTACCATCTATTAAAATTCTTTTTGTCCAAAAAAACAATATTAAGGTTCCGAATTCCAAACTAGAGGTATACTTCCTTGTCCCATCTCATAATAAAAGATTAATAGCCAAGGTCCTTAAAAAAAAAAGAAAAAAAAAAGTATATCCAATTCCTATGTGGGAATGGACCCATTTTGTGCACTAGAATACAGAAAAAAGGAATAAAGCAAAAGAAAAAAAAAAGAAAAGAAAAAGAAAAGAAAAAAGGAGTATTAAATAGAGAGGGAAAAACAGTTCAGTGCATACATACACTAGGCAGAAGGCAGAAACAGCTTCGTGACACCTAAAACAAAAAACGGGAAGCGGTTTCATCTGGATTCTTCTTCCTCATTCCGATTCTTGTAATCTCTTCTCTTTTCCTCCCCTATAAATTCTTCGCTAACTATCCCTTAGGGTTTCACAGAACTCAAACAACAATGGCAGCGGCGACAGTCACCGCGGCCAAGACGGCCGACTCCTACATTGGGAGTCTCATTTGTTTGGTTTCTAAATCCAATATTCGTTATGAAGGTTTTCTTTTCCATCTCGACTCTCACGATTCCACCATTGGTCTTCGTAACGGTATACTACTTTTTTTTGCTCCCCTTCTCTTACTCTGATATTGTTGGTGTTGTTGTATCTGTGTCTTTTTTTAACGTTGTGTTTGTTATCTATGTCAATTCTTAGCGGTTTTGTGGTTTTCTTGTCTCGATTTTAAAACTAGAGAGAAAGAATCATTCTCTTGTTAATCTGGAATTCCCTAGTGATTTTAGTGTGCATGTGTGTTATGTGAGTTCTGGTGATCAGCATTAATAAATTGAATCTTTTTCTTATAGCTAATATTACTGTTGTTATCAGTTATCATATTTTTTTCTGTTATAATTGAAGTTCTGTTCCGGATGATATCGAAAAAAGGAAAAAAAGAAGTAAATTTTCCAAGAAAAGCAAAATAAAGAACTTTTGAAATTATACTAGTAAATATTCAATCACATGGGCTGTTTCAAAAGAAAATCAATCACATGGTTTCCAAGATTGGGGATGTAAGTCATCTTGTGTTTGGGAGGGAAAAGATAGGAAAATTGTATGAAGTTGAAAATGGAAAGCAGATAGCATTTAATCAAGGGGAGAGAGAATAGCAGGGAAAAGGTTTCTAAGGATAGCGCTTCGCAAAAAAAAAAATTAGATGACATTGAATGACAGTTAAAAGAAAGATGATATTGAATGACAGTTCATTGCACTTTACTTCCTCACTACTTTGTTAGGGCATATCCATGTATAGTACTTTGCAAAAAAGAAGATATTCAAGGGACTGCAAAGAGATAGAGAATGAGTCGTGGAAAGTTCCATAAAACTATTCTTTCTCACTACTTTGTTAGGGCATGTGTGAAACCTAACAGCACCAAGCAACGTGATAGAGCTTCCACTTAAACTAAGAATCTTCAGAAGTTTAATGACACCGTTGGAATTCACCAAATGAGGAAGCAGAAATCTTAGTAGGATATTCAATTATACCAAATGCAGCGATATTCAATACCGGGGGTAACTTTGAGATGCATACATGTAATAGGGATCATAGAGTCTACAACCTGCATCTCCTTTTCGAGCAAGATTCATCATGTTACAAATTTTTCTTCTGTCTTCTTCTTCCATTGCAGTCCACATCCTTGTTTTGTCTGTAATTTGTGAATTTGGAAGTGGAGGTTGTCACATAGATCAGAAGATCATGTTTGACTTGAAAGAAAGTGACATCTATAATTATTTTGAAATAAAGCATCTATAATTATTACACAGTTGGTAAACTGGAAATTGTTAGCTTTGTTTGAAGATATATTAGACCAGGATTTTGTACACCATTCTACACCGTCTTGGTGAATGCTTCTTTCCATCCATATAATGCATCATCTTTTACTGATATATATATATATATATATATATATATATATATATCTTGCTTTACAATTGGTTTTCTTCTGTGGTAGGTCTACTTGCTTTGACAAATCTATTTGTTTACTTCTATCACATTTTGAATAACTGTTTTTGAAGAGTCAAACAATTCTTGCTTTTACCAAGACTTATTTCAGACTCATTTATTCTTTCAGATTCATTTTTTCCCTAAATATTTCCAATTATTTAAGACCATGGTTTAAAGTATTCATTATTTGGCTCTAAACTTGAACTTCCATTCTCAAATAATGAATGAATCAATGTCCATAATTTACTTGTATATTTGATTATTAGATCCCTTTATAGTTCCTCAATACTTTGAATAACACCATTCATTCTTGGATGGAGGGAATAACATTTACTAGAAGAGTTCTGTTCCTAAATAAGCTCATCTTAATGTAAAGTGCTAGACAAGTTGGATTTTTGGTTACACTTAGCCTGGTACTTAAATGGAGAACAATAGAAGGGTGGGCCCGTTATCCCAAGTTTCAAAGGCTGCAGTTGGTCCCAAGGGTTGGCCCCAGACGGATTTCTCGGTCATAAGAAAAGTTGAATTTTTGGTTACTTCTATATATTTTTCAATATGTATATCGTGATTCATGGTTAACGGAGTATTTATTGTTATCTAAGTCCATATTTAGAAACTAACTATGCATTTTCTCCTGATAATTTGGAAAATTTAGGAAGTCTTATTAGCTGATTTTGTTTGGAGAAAGGTTCTATGATATAATTTTTTTTTTGGAAATTGGCAAAGAGATTAATATAGTCATAAATGTTTGCATCTAAAGAACTTGTTGTAAGATAGGGCAGAGAAAAGAAGTGAATGAAATGGTATATGATGCTCTAATACTGCTTATAATCATATGAAGCATTGTATGTGACAAAGCTCCCCATGATGTAAAACTAGGCCATATACGTATTGGGTACCGGACGTGTCAGTATAGCCTCATATTTGGTGAATTACTTCTTCATGAAATTCACCACTGAGGTTTCAAACTTCCAAGAAATTATTTTTTTCAAGATTCAACCATAGAAGGGTGGTGGTTTGGGTAGCGTTGGTTTGGTCTTGTTGATAAAATGGAAGATCTTAAGGGTAACAATAGCGTGGTCTAGTGGTTAACAAAGTGGATGAACACTATTGAAACCGAGTTTCAAATCTCAGCAGAGACAGAAAATACTAGGTGATTCACACATGCATAAGTCTTGTTTCGGTACGTGTACTGATGGAAGGTAGTAGGGACTTGGTGGAATAGTCGAGGTGCTCTCAAGTTGGCCTGAAAACTGCTCTTATAACAAAAGAAATATGGAAAGGCTTAAGGAACTTCTGTAGCCATCTGAGCATCTTTACACGAGCTGCACAATTCATGCATGCATAGGCGAATATGTACAAACATGCATGCCTAACCAAAATAATTTGCGTGGTAGGTAAATGCTATAATAAAAAATAATCATAATCATTTTTTTCAAAAATTAGCCGTAATGCAAGATTTTGATTCCTGGTGACTGATTGTTCTATCATTGAATCAATATCTAATTTGAGGTGCACTCCATACATGTAAATTGGAAAGTGGGCCCTTCTGGATTTTTGTATCTCTGTCAGTCTCCTTAGTAAGTGCGTAAAAGGAAGAATATTTGGATGCAGTTAATGAAGCTTCCAGTTGCTTTAAAGGCATGTCAGCGAATTCAAAATAGGGTATGGTTAGAAATGAATGATAACTTCTTCAAAATAGAGTATGGTTAGAAATGAATGATAACTTCTAGAACTACTAATCTACTATTTGGAAATAAAGCTCTCTCTGTGTAAAAGAAATTACAAATTGCTTACTACAGGCAACCAAAAAAAAAGCGAATCTTTTACTTATTGGTCTCCATTTTGTCAAGCAATATGATGATTTGCCTATCTGTATTGTGATATTTAAATGTATCTAGTGTTATTCCTAGTGATAGCAATTCAGTTGTTTTGCCAGCTTTATGTATCAATATGGATTGGTTCTGGAGGCATAGATTATTGTTCTCATGTCAAACGTTTTGCTTCATATCATGTACACTTTTGACTCTTAAATAATCTATGTCTGGCTGCAGTGAAATCTTTTGGGACAGAAGGACGAAGAACGGATGGACCTCAGGTCTTTCCGAGTGACAAAATCTATGAGTTCATATTCTTCCGAGGTAGTGATATAAAGGTGAGCTCTACTTACATCTTACCTTTCTTACTTGTCGACTAGGGTTTTTTAGGTGAATGGATTGTCTTCAAACAATTTAGGATGTTGTGAAGCTGTTCTGATGGTTCAGGTTGGCTCATTTGTTTTGTACCTTGTGCTTTCTATTACGATAAAAGACAGTTTTCCATGTGTTCATCAGCCATTGATCATTCTATGAATAAAACTTGCTTTGATGTGTAAAGCATTGTTAGCTTTTTGTTCCGTGAGAGAGCTGCTTTCAATATTCACTTTGGTTTTTATTTGTTTTATTAATTTTGAAAGTTTATTGGGTGACTAGCCAAGAAAACCATTTTGCTTTACGCCCTAAAGAATAAAACACACACACACACACATACATACATACATATATACATACATACATATATATAAACGGTAATGGTTTAGACGAATTTGGTAATTTTATGATCCTGATGATTTGAACCTCGTACTTTCAGTTTGCTTGGCTAACGCTCCTTCACCCTATGCTTAAATTCTTTTTCCATATAACAACAACAACCCAGTAAAATCCCACAAGTGGGGTCTGGAGGGTAGAGTGTACGTAGACCTTACCGTTACCCCAAGGAGTAGAGAGGTTGTTTCCGATAGACCCTCGGCTATCAATACCAAGAAATAGATGAAAAACAATAACAGTAGCACGTAAGAAAGACTCGGTACTATGAAAAGTGAAAGAGAAGTGTGGACACAACAATAACCACTAGCACTCTAGGACACAACCCTGTCAGACTAGCGTCTCACCCGGTGCGGAGTAGCAAAGAGCTCCGCTAGCCCTTATCCTACAACCCTAATGCTAGACCTCCACACCTTACTATCAAGGGCAATGTCCTCGGAAATCCGAAGCCTCACCATGTCCTGCCTGATCACCTCTCCCCAATACTTTTTGGGCCGCCCTCTACCTCTTCTTATACTTGTCAAAGCCAACCGTTCACATCTCCTTACTGGGGCGTTTGGACTTCTCCTCCGCACGTGCCGAACCATCTGAGCCTAGCTTCCCGCATCTTGTCATCCATCGGAGTTCATTTGTGCTACTTTCATCCTCTGGATATGCGAGTTTTTAACCGGCCAACACTCTGCTCCATACAACATGACTGGTCTAACCACCGCTCTATAGAACTTACCTTTGAGCCTCAGTGACACCTTCATGTCAGATAGGGTTCCAGATGCTAACCTCCACTTCATCCACCCCACCCATATATGGAGCACAACATCTTCGTCGATCTCCCCATCCCCTGTATAAGTCAAATAGTTTTAGAGATATACACCAGGATGGTGTTAGCTATACAAAAACGTTTAGTACAAATTTGGTTTTCGAATGTGGAGAATAAAGAGTGTTCGTGTCAAACACTTGAGACTGCTGTTTTGTGTGTTCATATCTCTATCCTGTTTTCTTCAAGTGCCACTTCCTGCATGCATGGTTGAGGACAATTATCAGGTTGTCTCTCTTGTTGTACCTTTGAGCTTGTCAAGAGACCACTGATTAGAAATACATGCAAGAATACCACTAGCTTGTATTAAGCCGAAACCACTAGTTTTTGTCTAACTTCTTTTTTCTTTTTTAAGCTGAGTTATTCTAGATTACAAAGTGTGGTCACTATATGCAGTAGTAGTACCAGCTGCTGTTGAGATGCTTTTATTGGAAAATCTTATGCTATCTTCAAAATTGTTAATTTAGTTGTGCAATAGTTAAAGGTATTCAAGAGAAACTTTGCATGACAGATCCTTACGTCCCTTTGTTATTTTCTTCTGCAGTTTTACATTCTCGTTCCAGTTACCAGTTTTTACTGGCGCTTCTCCAAATATCATGTTCATAGTTAACAATTTGACTGCTTCTGATACTTTTTCACTATCGAACTAAGCCTACTGATTGCCCTTGTCACTTCCTCAAATGCAACTCTTTTGAGAGGCATGAGACCTCTATAACCAGGGGTATGGCAGGGTAGAGAGGGTATTGATGAAGTTGTGGTATATGCTATCCTTTTGAGAACTTTATGAGTTTGATTTGAAAATCATCACGTAGAAAGTTAAGCTACATGACGATCAATTTTATTAACTTTGGGTTCGGAACTGTGTAATGTTTTGTGTCATTAGCTTTCTATATGCTCTCCAGTGAACAGCTTTTTAGGATGTTAACTATAAGTTCTCATTTCTTAATAAAATTTATACTTCAGCTACATCTTAATCGGTAGGTGGTTTAGGAGGCAATTATGAGATACTAAGGAGTACTGCTATAACATTATGATGAGGAATGAGTTTTCCAGCATAAGAAACACACGAGGACTTACAGATCAAACTAAGTAGCACTGGAAAAAAGGATTTGGGAGGTGGTTAACCAGAAAGAAGAAAAAGATTATGCCATTATGGTTAGGAGAGTAGGTATTAGAAGGTGATAGTTCTATGAAGTGTTTTCTCTTTTCTGGATGGGAAGCTCAAAATGTCAGGGACTGATATTGATAGCTCTGTTGTTGTCATATGCTTCTACGAATTGCCAGCTTGGAACTCCAACATTGGTCCTAAGCCCTTATATAGACTATGTTCAGGAGTTCAGCAGTTGGTCAGCGTATGTCCAAGAATAGCTAGCTAAGTTGATGAGAATCCAGTATTGCTGAATATGTTATGATCTAATCCTCGTATATACAACACATACTTAACAACTTAAATGGATTCTTTTTAATATAGATCTCGGAGACCTATAAGAGCAGTATGGTTCATAAAAGATTCCTCTTAATTAGCCCATTCTGTAGCAAGGATTATATGCCTGAATTGGCAAAAGGGGAGGGCAAGTGCTCAACTTTCTCTTCTTTCCTTCTTTCATCTTAGCTGCATGGTAACATATGTTTCCATTCAGGGCTCCAATGGTAAGAAAGAAAGAGATCTTCCTGATTGTTACATCAGGTGGGTGCTGAAAGTGGTATTGAAAGGTAGGCATCGTGTGGGTATATTCGGGTTTGTCATCCGTGTTGGTGAACATACATCCTATATATATCATTTTTTAATCTACCCACAATTTGGTTTTGTAAGAGGAAGAAGTGATAGAAAAGATATTATTTGCAATGTTTATGTGAAACTTATGGTTCGGAATAGGGAAGAAGTCTCAAGGAGGAGAAAAGTGACTTCTCGTTTTCAGTTGGCTGAAATGAAATTTGAATTCTCTGGAAGAGCTGGAAGGTTTCGTTGATGAAAGTTCAATTGAATTAACAATAGACATATTTATTTTTACTATAAAGATTTCTTTCTTCTGAAAACATGATCTCATTCTGAATCTCTCTTTTCCTTTTGTCTCGAGTTTCCCAGGATCTGCAGGTTATATCTTCTGCACCACCTCAAAGTACATCAGCTGTTCCCGATGATCCGGCGATTATACGGGTATATCATCTCTATACGGGTTCTGATTACATCATGGAGACTTGTCTAACCTTGTCCATGTGATTTTTCTGCAGTCTCATCTTCCTCAACCCATACCTACAGCTATGGCCTCGACATCTCCTGTTGCTGCAACAGTAGCAAATGTTAGTACCAGTGCACAATCCATTCTCCCTGTTACACCTTTCCAGTTGAATCAGGCCCATGACCCATTGACATCAGGTTCTAGCCTTCCGGGCTCATCGCTCCCTCCTCCACCTGTAAATATCAGTCGGCCTGCTGTGCCTAATTATTGGCCAACATTAATTGGGTCCTCAGGAGGAGTTTCTCATTTTCAACAGCACCGTTTTCCCCCGCCACCACAGAGTTTGGTGGCATCACTCCCCCCGGTTCAGCAGCAAGTGCAGTACCAAAATGTAAATGCATCTGTAGCTGGAGGATCCAACACATCTGTAGCTGGAGTATCCAGCTTTTCTGGACACCATCATCCCTTGCTGCTGACTGGTACTACCAGCTCCCCAAATACACTGCCTCCCTTGCTGCCAACACCTTCTGTTCAGTCCAATCCGGGGCAGTTTGCTATACTGGTGTCTCATTTGTCGTCTATTCCAATGCCAAATTATGGATCTAGTGCTCTTTCAAGTGTAGCAGTGGATCCTGGCCCAAAAATGGCATCTCCTTTGCCAGAAGTACTTAATGCTACTCCGCCTCCAGTAACTAATGAACCAAGTTCAGTTGATCTGACAATCTCTCAAACTGTAACATCTAGTGTAGAGACAACTGGTGTATCTTTCAGCAAGCAGTCAAAACTATCTCCCATGACAGTTGAGGAACAGTCAGGACTGAAACAGTCCTCTTCGTCTCGGTCACTGCAGCTCACACATATCGATGCAAAGACTGCTCAAGCATCAGTGGTGGAACCTCTGCCATCAGATAGCACAGAAAAAACCATGGGGTTATTGCCGAAATCCACAACTAAAACTGTATGTCCACTCTTTGTTCCCTCAGTTCCTCGTTTGTTCTTCCTCATATGATATGATGTGGCCACTTATAGTAGACAGATGAGCTGATATCATCTTTTTCCCTATTATGTTTCATGTGTAAACCATATTTTGTTTCTTGTCAATAATCAGTTAAATCATATCTGTTGCTGATCAGAAAACAACCAAGTTAATTGTTGTTGCTTGTAAACTACATAAGGTAAAAAATGAAAGCAGAAAATAATAACCAAAATTGTTCTTCGATGCTATGAAACTCAACATGTAAGCATCTTCCACCTTGACTTGCTTCGTACTTTAACACTTCAAAATTAGACCCTTAGGTTAGTGCATATAATATAAGCCATAAGCTGACTCCTTTCATGGAGATTCTATTATTTGTTTCTGTGTTTGAAAACTCCCCCTTTTCTCTTTCTTCGCCCTCTTTCCCTCTTCTAATTGCTTCGATCACATTGTCCGAAATAACACTAGTCAATATTCTTCTACTTTTTTCGGTGCTTGACAACACCCTCTTTATTTTCTTTTCTTTTTCTCCCTTCTCCTTCTAGTTGCATGGATCTACTTCATCTCATCATTATAAGGGTCAGTTTGCTCGGGGAAGAGATCAGGTAATTCTCTCTTTTGTTTCCATTTTCATTTAGCACATATCACATATCTCTATTAGTGATATGTGTCTTATGGGACGTTTTTATGCATTCAGGCGCATCGAGACCCTGCATCCACTAATCATAGTTATAGAGGCCGTGCGCGAGGAAGGGGATATGCGGTAACTTAACAAACTTGTTTGACTTCTTTGATGCTAGTTTAAACTGGTGCTTTGACCTGTTTTTAATAGAGATGCCAACCTGCGGATGATAGACAAACTCCATTTCTATCTCACATTCCTTGGTGCCAAGCCAAAAAGAGAGTTCAAGTTTTTCTATAGTCTGAAGTGACTTTTGCTCGTTCTTGTAATTCGTTTCAGGCAAATGGAGTTGCTTTATCCATACATCAAAGCTCAAGAAACCAGGCGGTTGGAAGAGGAAATGAGGTAAAGTTTATTAGGTTTAGAACATATCTGTTTTTTCATTAATTCCAAACTTTACATGCATTTTGGCTAACTAGTAGTGAAGCATCTGATGACTTACTCTTAATTGTAAAGTAAGTAACATAAGTGATTTATTACTTTTTTCCCCTCTCAACTTGTTGGGGCTGCTTTACTTTCCTCATCAGAGTAGAGGAAGAGGGTTAGTCCAGTTGGATATGTTTCTTTCTTTTCCTTGTTTGTTATCTTATCCTATTTCTTCAGATAAAATGCCTCTTCTTTTAGGTTTTTCTTTTTTGATGGTCAAAGTTCTCTACTTGTATTCGCTTGGTGGCCTATTTCTGTTCTCTTTTTAAAATTTCAGAGTTGTCTACTCGTCTTCTTCTTATTATGCATATGACGTCCTCCTTTTTCCCCTTTCTACAGTTCCACCTAAATGGTGTTCCTTTGCGCAATCATGGCGATGCGGGAAGTCATTTTCGGGGACGTGGATCTAAGGTGACCATTGTTTGAGGAATTCTTCTCATTGAGTATTCTTGTCTAGACTTTATTAAAGAAAACTATTGAGTAGACATGCTATCCTTGAGGAGTCCTGGTAGCGATACTTTCTGGACTTCATTTTCAAGTTCTACTGCATGGAACAACTTAAGCCTTCTGCAATTCTGTCATGTCAAATTTCCTTATTTTGATGTACCTGCCTGTTTTATCCACTTCTCTTAGTCCAAAATTTCATTCTTGTGTCGCAGGTACATTTTCTATTTTCTACCATGGTTACATACAAAGTATCTCTATAGATTCTTGTCACATACGATAATTAATTGTGGCAAGTTTTATGATTTCCCTTCTTCCATATATTGTTATTGTGAAACACTTGTTTGCTCGCTCCTTTTCAAATCTATTTGCTTTCTTATAAACAACACATAGCTTATTTGGATACATATCCTGTTTCTTCTTACAGCCTATAGTTCTGCCCCATCCCTCTTCTTAGTGGAGATTCCTTTTTTTCTTTCAAATCTTTTGCAAATAGGGAACATGAGCGCTTAGTATTGCTCTCTTCCTTTGATTATTTTCTTGTTGGTTTGTTAACAATATAGTCTCACATCTTTACCCAGGATAAGTTTTGTTTTTCAGTTTCAGAATTCCCGTGTCAAAACAAGATTTAAGGAGGATTTTGATTTTGAGGCGATGAATGAAAAGTTCAAGAAGGAAGAGGTGTGGGACTTACTCGGCAAAAATAACATAGCTGAATCAGATGACGGAAATGAGGATGACAAAGAGATGGATGGTGTTAAGGGTGAAGCCAAAGAAGTACATGTAAGAGAGGATAGCAAGGTAAGCTGGTGAAATTCACACTAAGTTGATTTATAAGCTGTCTAAGGTTTCTTATCCATGCGTGCACAGAGCACGTGGCGTTTATGTCTGGTTATTTATTAACTTCCTATTTTTTCTGCAGCCCGTTTACTGTAAGGATGACTTCTTTGATTCTCTTTCTTGTGATGCACTTGATCATGATTCTGGGAAAGTGAAGCTCTCTGAACAAAGGAAAAAAGATGCTGAGGTAATGGCCTCATTCTTTGGCCCACATGATTATAAATGCCTATCATTTTTCATTCCATTAAAAACTTGTTGATGTGTTCCAGACATTTGGAGAGATCCCAAAACCTCAACGAGGTCATGGACAGGGACCACGCTGGGCTGGGGCATCTCAAGGCTCATATCGTGGCAGAGGACATGGCAGAGGACATGGCACTACACGAGGTGGTCGCGGTCGTGGAAGAGCAGTTTGGGGCCGTGTCAGTTAATATGAGCTTCCATGTTGCTGCTGTGGGTGGTTGGTCTTGTCGTTGGGTTTAATTCAATATTATAATTTAGTAAAATAAATATGGTCGGAAGATAAACTTTTATTGGATAGACTTTTATTCTGTGATGGTAAGAACTATTTGAAGCTGTAGGACTTGGTATCATAGAAGTATGTGATCAGCGGTAAACGGTCAGCTGATATCATAACTTCTTGAGAAGAGGAAGACACAACTGTGCTTCTACCCTTTTTACGAATAATAGGGGAAAATAAGTAAGCAGTTAGAGCTGCTTCCAATAATATATTTTACAAACTTTTTCAGCAGTATCCAATGGACATTGGAGGCGTGTTTAGTAGTTTTAGCTGCTCTGAATAAAACATGTTACAAACATTGTTGTGAGTTGTCACAGTATGGATGGATTTGGATGACATGTTAGTATTTCTTTCAAGTGCTAAAATGAATATTGGTTTTTTTAGTAAGTGCTAAATAATGGAGTCTAGGTGCAACAGGCAGCAGAATTCAGCTGGATGTGTTGGTATAAGACATAGGTCTCTCTCAAACAACCTTTCTCTACCAATTGAAATATTGCTTAATCAAAATGCAGTAGTTCATTTTCTTGTTTAATAACACATCCAAGTTTTCAAATCTTATTAGTTGATGTCGGACTATCATGGTTTGTCCATGACTCCATGCACGCTAGTTGTTTAAAAAGTGCAATGAGAAAGTGACTGGTGATCGGTTGTTGCATGAGGAGGGAGACCTAGTTGGACCTTGTCTACTTAATTACAAGAAATTAGAAAGATGTTAGCACAACAATTTGCGTAATTACTGGATGTGATTATATTTCTTTCGTTTAGCGGAACATTACAAATTTGTCTATAATTTACAAAACAAATAACTCTAATTTTGTTTGCAAAAAGAGCTCAGGAAAATAAAGTTTTCAAAAACTTAAAAGAAATAAATTTTGCGAAATCTTTCAGACAACTCTTTAATATCCTGTGCAGACAAGTACTTTAAAGAGCCACTTCCTATTTGACATGTTCCTCCCAACTTGGCAAGTTAGAGAGCTTACGGCCAGATAGTAGAAATTGGTTTGCTTTCTTTTGGACAGTGCTCACTTTTAATTAGCTTTTTCCCTTTTAAACAGAAAAAGCAGTTCATATTATATTAATAAGATCCCACGTAGAATATAAAAACTAGTGTATGTTCTTTTTGTTTCATCTTGGTGGATTAGAATACAGGATAAAGCATCACTATTATAATATGATCGTGTGAACGTCACTCTCTCCTTCTTTAGCATCTTTTCTCCACTGATAAAAAATTACTATATGCAGAAAAGTTTATAATCAAATCGTAGAGACAAGTCGGACAACATTTAATTCAAAGGGTTGTCTAAATTAGTGAAGGCAAACGGCATTTACTAAAGCAAATGGCTTAGCTTGTACCCTTTGTACTTAAAGATCTCTAGGTTAATTTTTCGACAAAAATTACTATCCAAATGCCACGGAGAATCATATTTAAAGCGAAAGTCCCGTGATTAAAGAACAATAAATGAAATTATATATGCAATTCAGGTTTTATTACAAAAATGTTGAAATTCTTATAAAGGTGTAGTAGATAAATTCAACTACAGTACGTTGCGAAAGACAAGCCATGGTATGTATGTAGGTCACTCTCAATTTCGATTGTCTACGAAAATGTTACAAAACTCTCATAAGAAGTTAAACATAGAGCAGATAAAATTCTAGATCCATCGCATGCAAAAGACAAGCCACTTTAATTTATCTAGCTAGGTCATTTTCACCTCAAAGTGAGTGTTTTCATAAGAATAATAACAACTGTACGTGAATTTAAAAGATGAAAAATTCTTTATGTCTAAATAAATGGTGAGCCTGGAAAAAAGAAATGGTGAAAGAGGACAAAGGAGTAAGAACCAAAAACACAGAACCACAGTTTACTGACGATGTTGCTGTTTTTCTCTCGTCACTCCACTTGTTTTTAAGGACAAGAGTGATGCGTGATGCGCGTATGACGCTCCCCCACTCCCACTACACTCCAACAGGCCTCGCCTCTCCTCGTTGATATCATAAAAGTTTATTCGCATCTCAAAATCTATCGTAATAAATTTTCAATTTGATTTGATTCTTAAAGTTGAATTCTTTGATTTAGTATAAACATCGAGTTTCATGGAATATTTTTTGCGAATAAGTTTAAATTGGAGTCGTTGACCTATAAAAAAACATTTACGTACGCAGTCAAAATGAACTACATGTAAATGTCTCAGCCATAATAAGTCGAAATTTTAGCAAAGAGGGTGTGCAATCCAGTTACATTGAACTTGTCAAAACATTCTAATACTTTCCCTCATTCATTAAGTGGCAAATTGTCTTAACGTCATATATAGTATTGACATTGTTGTGAATCTTTTTACTTTAAACTTCATTTCCACCAAAGCAAATTAAATTAATGTTGCATGATCACTGTAGAGTAAATGCTTTTTGTTCACGTTAAACCCCATGCTGTATCGGAGTCTAACAAATCTCTAGTAATCTTTTTCACCTTAAATGGTAAATATACACATATACACAAACATTAGTTTGGGACAGAACAGATGTTTGGTACATAAATTGGACTAAATTAAAGCTATTAAATCCAGTAATTATGGTGACCTTTGCAAATAGCGTAGTGTTTTTCTATTTGTAGAATTACAACATATTGTGTTATAACAACTAGAACTTTCCTTTTCATATATGTAAAGAGAAAAGACACATGAGGTTATCAATTACTCTTCGTGGTTATTAAAAATAATTATATCAAATTATTTGTTATTTTAAAAGTTCAAGATAAAATTGATTAATTTTTTTCTTTTTATCCTTAGTAATAATTGTTCTTGAAAATAGAGATAACACATAAATAGAATAAATTTCAATGAGGAGAGATTCTATCTTAAGACATAAATAAGGGTATAATTTAATTTTTTTCCTAATTAATTTTCAAATTTTCACTTAAAAATAAATTTTGAAATTTTTCAAAAATTTGAAAAACTCCAAAAAAATATTTTTCAAAATTTTTACTCAGATCATTCAAAAAAATTCATAAACAAACCAAAATTATATATATATATATATATATCCAAACACAACACTAATTTTCAAATACCATTTTCAGTTGAAAATAAATTTCACTTTTTCCGAAATTGTACAATTCTTATGTCCAAACACCCACTAAGTTATATATGTACAGAGTACATCAGTACTATACTGAAGAAATTTTACATTAACTGTACAAGTTTATGAGTTATAACATGTTATTACTCGATTTTTTATGACACCATACCAGGTTTACGATGAAAAGTTACTTCTTCTTGGAGTCAACTTAGCTAACATTATATAAATCGGTACTATAGAGTGATCCAAACTTCTTTTAAGTATAAATATACATAAGTTAAACTCAAATAAAAAAAATAAAAAAATAAGTTTAAATTCTATAAATTAAAGGTGTAAAACTATTTCCGCAATCAAATCTTTTAAAAGATAATTAAAAGTAACTCTAATAAATATCATTATCTGGTAGCCTTAATTATAGTACATTATTAATTAAGTAAGAAATTCATTACATTAATCCGAGAAAACAGTTCCCTCTCTAGCCGGCTTCTAAGTCTTTGCGGTCCAATCTGGCGTACGCCCACAACCTGCAGAGACAGACCCCTAATTTTTCCACTATATTATTACTCCCTACTTTTCTATGTTGTCCATTTTTTGTGTCCTACTTTTTTTTTCTCTCCAACCAATATCAATCGTGCCGGCAAACTTCCATTTTCATAAATTAACATAAGCAAACACAGTCTTATGTTCATGTAATCAAGACAGAAAACCAGAGCTCCGTATAGCTCTAGTTTGAGACGAATTCAAAGAGCTAGGAATTTGAGAGAAATTTTTGGGGTTAAGGGGAAAATGAATATAGATGTGAGGAAAATAGTGGTAATTGTAGAAGATTTAGAAGTATCAAGAACAGCTCTGCAATGGGCTCTTCATAATTTCTTGCGTTATGGGGATTTAGTGACACTTCTTCACGTTTTCCCAAATTTAAAATCCAGGAGCAACAATAAGAAGTTCAGGAATCTCCGCCTCAAAGGGTTTCAACTGGCTCTGACTTTTCAAGACCTTTGCAACAATTATCCCAACGTAAGAGACTCTTGTCTTGTTTCTTATGTTGTTCTGTGTTTGGATGTTGTTAGTTTAGTTTATGTAGTAATGTTATCTGATACAGATATGAAATAAAAGACATAGCTCTGGGGTTGATCTGTTACAGACCAAGACTGAGATTGTGGTCACTGAAGGGGATACAGATGGAGGAAAAATTGCTGCCCTTGTTAGAGAGATTGGAGCTTCTGCTCTTGTTGTTGGACTTCATGATCATAGCTTTCTTTACAAGTAAGTTTCAAATTAATCCCTCCTCTTTCTTTCCCAGAATGAAGCCTCTCGTCCCGGGATTAATTATTCTTTATTCCTCGTATCAAACGAGTCCTAAGGGATCGTTTAGTTTGGAAATAAGTTATCTCATAATTAATTATTTCGGGATTAGTTATTCTGAAATTGTTATCCCACCCTCCAAACATAAATAACACTATGTGAAATAATCATCATCTCAAATTTCTAGGATAACTAACCGCAATTTTATCTCAATCAAATATGAGATAATCTTATCTCAAATTTAATTTCGAAATTAATTATTATTTATTCTCCAATCAAACGAGCCCATATTGAGTAGTAAATGATTAAGGTTGTGTGTACTGAATTATTTCAGTATAGATAGAGAATGGATGCATTAAAGGCCTACAACGATAGGTTGGTCAACTCTCCACTTTTAGTTTTAACCCAATATAAGTGACAATCTGGAGCTAAAAGTGTCCTCTTTCAGTTAAAATTTGCACTAGGAAAATTGTAATTACATGTTCTAATCTACTTGGAGCAGGTTCCAAGGCACTTCTTGTAATTATAGTTCTAAGCAACTTCTCTTGTGATATGTTTGAAGTTTGGGACGTTGCACCCGAGGGCATGATCTAATGGTCAATGAAGTAGATTAAAATCATAAATTCTCAAGTTTAACTTTCAATGGAGATAAAAGACATTAAGTAATCTTTTTTTATCTATTTAAGTCTTGATGAATAAAGTTATTTGGTACACTTGTTACTAATGGGAGGTAGCAGATGTCTCGTAAAATTAATTATTGCTGGTGGAAAATAGCAAGCTTGCCTGGACAACAGTTATCAAAAAAAAGAAAAAAAGTTCAGGATGTATTTAACCATATTTAATGCTTATTCTGGTCCATTTTAAGTGATTTTTTGGCTTTTTTTATGGTCTACAATATTTGATTTTTTCAGCTATCAAGAAAAAATTAACTTTTCTTTCCAAAGTTATCCTTGGAGTAAAGAGTCTATATCCAATAAATAAATTAAGGTTAATATAATTAATTTTATTGTTAATTAATATTAAAAGATGATTTTCTTAATATGAGTAAAAAAGAACAAAAAAAATTATTGGATGGAGGATGTACTAATTTTATTACATTATTCGGATAAGGATTTATGAATTATTAATTGTCAATGGAACAAATATTTGATGTTGTTTGCTGAATAAGATTAGTGCTAGACTGGCCATCTCCTCTACTCTGCCACGTTTCAGTCACTGCTCATTGGCCGGCCGTTTCATGCAACGGCGTGCTCCTTATTTGACTGCTTAATTTTTGATTCATGTGTGTCAGATGATCCTCACAATAACATTTCCTTAAAATTTATTTTGGAATCTCAAATTCTTGTGCACGTGGATAGTTGATCATTGAAAGAGACACAATTACTGCTCTGCAACTAGAAACCTAACTAGCCTTTGATATCTATTTAGAAAATATGGTTATGATCATAGGATAAAGAAATTAATTTAGCTTTTACATTTGTAAATTCATAGTTTTTTGAATATTATTATTTTTGGAAGAATATTCAATAGCCAGTTAACCTATTTTCTATTCATATTAAGTATGGATCGGATCGAATAATTTATTCATTTTTGCATTACCTGTTTCGACCCGTCCATATATTGAACCAAATAGCCCGTTTGTCGCCCCTAGTTATACCTAATTGTATAGTTAAGAGAGCTAGAAAATCATGAGTAAGACTTGTGGCTAGACGAGACAATTTTTTGTTTCACCTATAATAACTTGAATAACCAATTTGGTTTAATCTCAAATTAGTTAAGGTCGATAAATTCAAGGTAATCGTTACGCAGTATTCGGACCACTTCATCGTTATATTATCTTAGAAATATTAAATAGTGGAACTAAAACTAAATACTTTATTTATTTATTAATTTATTAATTGCATAGGATGGCCATGGCCCAGAACAATATAGCAAGCAATTTGAATTGCAAAGTGCTAGCCATCAAACAACCAACACCATTGACTACCACAAGGAAAAGAAGTATTTCTTTACCTGACAGTTCAACAAACATGGACTTCTCACAGATTGAAATAGCTTCACTGAGGTAAGAATCTGATTCCTAATCTTATCCATTTCCTTTTCCTTTTCTTACTTGGATCCAATTCAGTTACCTGCTCCGTATACTATAATCTGTGGTCCAAACACTTGTACATAATAAAAATGGAACCATTATATTAAAGTGGTAAAATAAATAAATTGGGTATTTAAAAAAAATGAACTACGCTACCTTAGTTGTGATGTGATCAGGAATAAATAAGGTAAATATGGTATAGCTGTAGACAATAGAAATTAAGGACAGGGTTTCCAGTGCAAGCAAAAGCTATCAAGAAATAAATGAGTTTGTTACCTGTCATCTTGTCAGCTCATGTTGGAAGAGATCCATTTGTTGAGCTCATTAAGATCCTGATTTATTCTAAAGCAATAACATTGAGTGTTTGGTATTATTTATTATTTACATGATAATTTAAATATGTCAAAATATATTATTCAATATAAATCTAAAATTTACTCTTACAAATAGGAGAAAGAGAGAAAAAAAAAAGATTAAAATAGAAGAAATGTACAGTAGAAAAGGGAAAAGAAAAAGGGAAATATTAAATTAATGATGGATAATTTAGAAAATATAAATTTATTGTAAGGCTATTTTTGTCTTGAATAAATTAATTTTTTGCTAGCTTCTCCTCAAAAGCAAAAAAACTGCTTCTGTTGCTGCTCAATCGTACTTTTTCATTTTGGCCAAGCACCTTGAATTTTTCAAAAAGTACTTTTTGAAAGAAATAAAATACTTTTGGCCTCCCATAAGCTTGGTCAAACAAGCTCTAAAATTAGGTCTTGCAGTAGTCTTTAGGAACTCACGCTCTTTAGGAATTACTTATCAATATTCCGTTTCTATGATAAAATATACTTGCTCCATTTTAATTTATGTGAACTTATTTGACTAGTTATGGAGTTTAAGAAAAAAGAGAAGACGATTGAACTTGTAGTGTAAAATAAGCCACATGTATTTTATGTGGCTATAAATAATTGCATAAAGGTAAATTGTCTCAAATATGGAAAGGAATCATTTTTTTTTTGCATGGATTAAAAAAAAAAAAATTCACATCAAATTGAACAGATGGAGTATTAATTTAACATAGTTAAGTTACGAATTGATATGAGAATACTCCATTTAAGTATAAGCATATATTCAATAGCAATATGTTATATATACTTATTGAATTGGTAAAAACATCCGGTACGAATAAATTGTTTCCGCTCTTTCAAAAAGTCATGGAGCGTTTTCTTTTTCAAGGACATCTCCAGCTTACCGAGGACATGACCCTTGATAGGAGGGTGTAGAGATTGAGAATTAGAGTAGAAGGTTAGTAGGTAGTTGAACGTATTTTTTTTATACCGGTAGTCTTAGTATTATTCTCGTATTTTCTTATTCTTAGATTTTTATTCTTTTACTTCGGTTATCTTATTTCTAGCTTCTTTTTTTCCATGGCTTCTCCTACCATATTTCTTTTTTCAATATTGCTGTGATTATGCTTTATTTGAGTCGAGGTTTATCAGAAACGGTCTCTCTATCTTTACAAGGTACGGAAAAGGTCTGTGCACACGTTATTCTCCCTAGACCTCAATAGTGGGATTACATGGGTATATTATTGTTGTTGTTGTTTCAAAAAAATCAAAGAGTTTTACATGCTTTTCTAAAAATACGAAAATTGAAATTTCTATATTTTGCAATCTAAAATTGAGATCATGCATACATCAATCTATCATTACGTATGAGAGGATAAAGAATTTTAATAATATTTGGATTATGGATAAATCATGAATCCTAAAAGGAATAAACAAAGAAGATTTGTGTCCCACCAACCATTGATAATTGTATTGATATAATGTGTGCAGTGTCCCTGAAGTTGGCCCACCGAGAATTCCATACCAAGTTTGTCCAGACCCTCATGCTATTATTTGGAGAACAGGGAGATCCAGAAGATGGACAATAAGAGATTAAATCCAAGAAATGTTTTCCATTTCAAAAAGGAAATTTGTATATCTGTTGTCGTTAATCAATGGCAGTTGTGGTTCTTGAATTTGTCTGTTTACGAAATTCATCAAGAAATGAAGATTCATATTCATGCAATTTTAGCGCAATCTGGTAAAAATAGCGAATGATTGGGAACCTACAAATAACTTCAGAAGAGCCAACTTTAACGCTATACATATTTGGATAAGCCATGCGGTATGTCCATTGAAAACATCACTTTACATCATATACAATTAAAATATTTTTTTTACTTTGTATATATGCTTTATAAATTTATTTTACTATGTATACTTATTATATTCTAAAATATAATACTGTGTATTCTAAATTAAAATATTGTGATATATTTGGTTTGGATATTATATTCCAAATTAAAATATTATAGCATGTTTACTTTGAATATTGCATTCCAAATTAAAAAATTATCATATGATTGGTTTGGATACTGTATTCCAAACTAGAATATTATAGTATTTTTGGTTTGAATATTATATTCTAGCTTATAATACTGCAATGTGTTTTGTTAGAATATTGTATTCCAAATTAGAATATTGTGGTGTGTTTGGTTTGAATATCGTGTTACAAATTAGAATACTATGATATATTCTGTTTGGATACTGTATTCCAAATGAAAATATTGTAGATGTTTAATTTGAATAATGCATTCCAAATTGGAATATCATAGTATATTTTATTTAAATATTGTATTCTTCATTAGAATAATGTGGTATGTTTGATTTGGGTATTGTACTCTTTATTAAAATATTAATTATGGTAAACTAGGTTCGCGGAATTTTTCAAATTAGAATATTGTGGTATAATTAGTTTGAATATTATATTTCAAATTAGAATATTATGGTATGTTTAGTTTGGATATTGTACTCTTTGTTAGAATATTGTGGTAAGCTAGGTTTGGACTTTTCGTATTAGAATATTGTGGTATGTTTATTTTGAATATTGTGTTCCAAATTAAAATACTATGATCTGTTTAGTTAGAATATTGTATGCCAAATTAGAATATTGTGGTAAGGTAGGTTTGGATTGTATTCCAAAGTAGAATATTGTGATATATTTTAGAATATATTGAGGAATAGCGTGTAATATTTTTGGGATATTTTATGTAATTTCAAAACTTAGGTATATCATGAAAGTGAGTTTTACAAATAGGTATAATGTACTTCCCCTACATATTTTGGACTTCGGACCTATGGGCTGATGAAGGAAAGATTTGGGAGAAATTCAAAAGTAGCCAGATTTATAAGTGGTCATTCAAAAATAGCCACAGTTTCAAAAGTAATCGAAATTTAGCCACTTTTTATGTAAAGATAAATCTGAACGAAAACACTATTCAAAATCCGAAAAATACTCCAGCATAATATACTGGAGTTTCAGTATAATATACTGGACTTCCAACAATATACTGGAATTCCGATATAATATACCGATCCAGCATAATATGCTGGAAGTTCATACACAGGTGCTCCAATCTTCAATATATAATGTTGGAACTTTCCGCGTGTCAGAGTTCCAACATAATATGCTGGAAGTTCATACACAAGTGCTCCAATCTTCAATATATTATGTTGGAACTTTCCGCGTGTCAGAGTTCCAACATAATATGTTTGAAGTTCATACACAGGTGCACCGATCTCCAGTATATTATGCTGGAACTTTTCGTGTTGCAGCAAAATAGGGCTATTTTTCAATGACTTTGCAAACGCTGACTATTTTTAATGATCAGTCCGAAAATTGGCTAACCCGCGCTATTTTTTAGAAATATTTATGTAGAAAATGCTTAGTCCAATGGGCTCGTTAGCGACCTGCCCAAGAGTATTAGAAAGCCTATTTCAGCATGTCAGTTTCTCAAAACTATTTTCTTAATTTTTTTGATAAGTTATTTTGCTTTTTTTGCCAGGTTAGAGTTTGATAACTTATTAAATATCATTGTTACTTATACCATCAAGCTATAAACTCCAAAAGAAGTAACATCAATGAAATCTTCAAAAAAATCGAAATAAAAGGTGTTTGTTTTCAGTTATCACAAATGGGTCTTTCTGAAAAAAGATAAGCCTTTAACCCAATTAGAAGAATTAACCCCAAAAAATTGGCAAAAATATGATACTTTTTGGGTGATCTTTAACTTTTGACCCTTATTTGTCATATGGGCAGAATATTAAAAGTTAAAAATGAGGATGCCAATACTAAATGTTTCCATGCCTACATCAAGGCCAGAGAAGCTAGAAATAAGATATCATATATCTATAACTCATTTGGGAACAGACTTATAGAACCAGAGATGGTACAAAAAGAATTCATAACTTTTTTTCAGAGATTGCTAGGGAGCTCAGCTACTGAGTTGCCTTGTATTGATGTTGATATAGCTAGAGATGGCCCTTGCTTATCATTTCAGCAGCAACAAGAATTATTAATACCTATTACCAGAGAGGAAATCATAAAGGTGGTCAAAGATCTTCCAACTGATAAGGCACCTTGGATTGATGGATTGCAAGCTGAATTCTTTCAGAAGTACTGGGAGGTGATCGGTGATGAAGTAACCTAGGCAATACAACAATTCTTTGAGAATGAGAAGCTCTTAAAGGAAATAAACTGCACAACCATCACCCCAGTGCCTAAAATCCTAAGTCCTAGCTATGTTAAGGACTTTAGACCTATTGCATGTTGCTCTACTATCTACAAGATCATTGCAAAGCTCATAACCAACATACTGAAGAAGGCAGTAAATTACTTGATTAGTAAGTCCTAATCTGCTTTTATTGAAGGTAGGAGCATTCTGGACAATGTGATAGTAGCACATAAACTGGTAAAAGAATAGGATACTCAAGGAAATGGGTGTCTCCTAGATGCATTATCAAGGTGGACATTAGAAAAGCTTGTGATTTAGTTGAATGGAGCTTCTTGAAAAATGATATTGCTTGAGTTTGACATTCCTTTTAGAATACTGAATTTGATTATGACTTGTGTCATTACAGTTAGCTATTCACTACTGATAAATGGAGGACTGACTTCAAAGTTTCAAGCAAAGAAGGGACTAAGACAAGGATATTCTATGTCTCCATATATCTTTATCTTAGCAATGGAGTACTTAAACAGATCTCTAAAATAATTGAGGCATAACCCAAATTTTAACTTCCACGCCAAGTGTGCTAATCGAGAATTGATACACATCTACTTCACCGATGATATGTTGATGTGCTGTAGAGAATATAAGATCTCAAATCAACTTATGCTACAAGCTTTCCAACATTTCTCTGAAGTCTCAGGGCTACAAGCAAATCTAGATAAAAGCTCCATATACTTGGCAGGAGTATCACAAGAATTTAAAGAAGAAGTCACTAAAGAATGGCAATTTACTGTGGGTGGATTATCTTTCAAATACCTGGAGGTGCCACTGTCTTCTAAAAAGCTTACCATTCATCAGTGTCTGCCCTTGGTGGACAAATTGTTGCAAGGGTCAGATGTTGGACAACAAAGTTCTTGTCATACAGAGGGAGAGTGCAACTGATTAAGAGTGTACTATTTGAGATGCAAACCTATTGGGCCCAGGTCTTCTTGTTGCCAAAAAATATTCTAACCATGGTTACCAACATTTGCAGAACTTTCCTATGGACAGAAAGTACTGATCAATCTAGGAAAGCCCTAGTGGCATGGGATAAATTATACTTGGTCTGCTAGGGGACTCAACATTATTGACATCTTCAAGTGGAATAAAGTTGCTTTGTGTAAACTCTTATGGGCAATAGCATTGAAAGAGGACATGTTATGGATACAATGAATACATGGTATCTACATCAAGACACAAGATCTAATGCAAATGAAGACACCAAAGCAAGCTAGCTGGTTGGTTAAAAAGATCTTTGAAGCAAGGAGATCCTATCACAATGCTAGAAGGAGTGGTTGACAAAGGCAGATTCAACATCAATAAAGCTTACAGATCTCTTATGCCTCAGTATGAAAAGGTCTCATGGAAAATTCTGGTGCTAGCTAAAGGCTTACTACCTAAACATCAAATTCATACTATGGTTAGCTGTCCAAAAAAGACTATCCACAGTAGACAGACTACAGAGATAGGGGGTGCAGGTTTCTCAGAACTGTGTATTATGTGAGATTGACCCCATTGAAGATCTTAAACATTTGTTCATCTCATGTCCATATTCAAACAACATGTGGAGGATCCTAACAAGATGGGTAGGGGTAACAAGACAAATTGGCAACTGGATGAAGAGGTAATATGGTATTCTAGGAAAATTAACAATGACAAATCAAAGGCAGATACCCTGGGATTCTTATTTGCAGCAACAATCTACCAGATCTGAGCAGAAAGAAATAGACGTAGTTTTACCAATCAGAAAATGGGAAGCAAACAGCTCATCAGAGAGATCATAATACAACTACATATTAAAGGGCAGAAGATACTCACGTGAAAGAAAGAGTTAGAACAGTTAAATAGCTATCATGTATATATCAAATGGAATTAGTGAGTATAGCTCAAGTGAAATTAGTGAATAGATAGTGAAATAACAGTTCCAATTATAATTGAGGAATGACTTTATAGTCCAGGCGAGTCATCTTGTACATATTGAGTTACTTGGTTAAATAAAATTTTGCAGTTTAACCAAAAATATATATATACATATATATATATATATATATACACACACACACACACGGCCCCTGGAGAAAGTGCAACACTTGTAAAACTTGAAATATATCTTTGTATGGGATCTTTATACAAATAGTCGGTCATATTAATTATTTACTTTTTTTTAGCCATATACATAATTATACACATGTAATACTTAACTTATGCACATATTATACATTCACCGGCTATTTTTAGTTTAATTGGTAGGGTAAACGGCTATTTGGGTTGATTCTTCTAATTATCTACCGGTTAAAAAATAGAGAAATTTTCAAAAACCACTATTGTTTAGTGATTATTAACTTCCTATAGCTACCATATACATAATTACTTATTACATCTACTATTCAGTTGTTATGGTAGTGTATTCGATGTATTCGTGTTGCTGTATTCATGAATACAGTAACAAAAAGTGCCTAGAAACCAGGAAAGTCCAACTGTACGCGCATGTATTCACATGTATTCGCGCCAAGTATTCATGAATATAACAACAAAAAGATCCTAAAATCAGCGCAGTCCCAGTTGCACGCGCATGTATTACATGTATTCGTGTTGATGTATTCATGAATACAGCAGTAAAAAGCACCTAATCAGGGCAGTCCAGCTGTATGCGCATGTATTCACATGTATTCGCGCCATGTATTCATGAATACAGCAACAAAAAGCGCCTACAATCAGGGCAGTCCAGCTATATGCGCATGTATTCACATGTATTCGCTGATATATTCATGAATACAACAGTAAAAATGCCTAAAATCAGCGAAGTCCAGCTATATGCGCATGTATTCACATGTATTCGCGCCATGTATTCATAAATACAGTAACAGGAAATCACCTTAAAAATAGGTATGTCTAGCTGTCTAAGAGAGAAGAAAAAAATAAATAGCGTATTTCATGCCTTATTTCATGCCTCAATGGTAGTATATACCATAAAAACTTATTTTGCTATAAAATATAAAAGGTAGCTATAAAAAATAATATTTTAAATATAATTTTGATTTATAATAAATATGGTGTATACCTTTGCTATAGGAGGTAAAATTTTCTAAAAGATATAAATAGTAAATTTAACCATTATGTGTGTAAATATTTTCGACTGGAAATCCAGGAACGCAAACTAGCTGGCTAGCTGTCAACTATTTTCCGACTTCTTTTTTCCTTTACAGGAGAATTAGAAGCCTTAGTTTAGGGGCTTTTGCATCTATACCCGATTTTGGGGTCACAATTGAACCTATACCCACTTTGCAAAAAAGTTTACAAGCTTACCCGCTTTACGATCAACTTCAGACTTATCAGGTCTGAAGTTAAAAAAAATGTCTGAAGTGAAAAAATTGTACTTCAAATGCACTTAAGGCCAAATAGGTCTGAAGTGAAACCAATGGTTTCATCTACTTAAGGCTAATAAGTCAGAATTAAAAAATTGCACTTCAGATGCACTTAAGGCCAATAAGTCTGAAGTGAAAAATTACACTTCAGATGAACTTAAGGCCAAAAAGTCTGAAGTGCAACAAACATTTTCATTTACTTAAGGCCAATAAGTCTGAAATGAAAATTTGCACTTCAGATGCACTAAAGTGTCACGCTCCAACCTCGGGGAGCGCGACCGACGCTCAACCGAGTGGACCCGGTCGAGCAAGCCTAGATACTTTCTACCCACTCGTTTATAATCAGGAAAAGGCGCATTTTCATTAGTTAGACAGTAGAGGGATCATATATACATAAACATTACTAATTCATTTCATTTGGTTACATCATAAATAAGTTTTAAAAAAACATACATCATATGATTTAGTGGAACAAAATCCAAAACACAACAAAATCCATTTGACCCTTCTACCCATACACGACCCACATAATGTCTACGGAGCCTCTAAAGATACCAAGAAGAGTGAAAAGACAGTGCCGGTGAAAAGGCCCTACCTATACCTCAAAATGACTACAACATAGCAAAAGATATAATACAAGACCCCGGAATGAAGTGGGGCTCACCGAGTTCGCTAAGAAAAGGATGCACTACTGCCTATGATCAACACTGTCTGCCATGGAACCACCTGCATCTATTTAAAGATGCAACACCCCTAGAAAAATAAACGTTAGTACTATCGAATAGTACTCGTATGTAAATCTAAAACACCATCTCAATAGAATGAACAATAATACCAGGGGAAAATCAGTCATGAGTTCAATAAGAGCTTCAAACAATACTAAAATATCAAGTAAGGGTCACATAAGTTCTCAATAAATTTCCAACTTATTAGGTTGCTAATCTTTGGATGTGCCACAATCCACTATGCCACCATGTTCTTACACAGAGTCCGATTTCGACCCGATCAACTAGGTCATCTCATTTGAGACATCAACCGTATCCACAATTTCAATAATCATTTCCAGCACAATTACCACCATGTGTGCGGCATGGCGTCCGATCACAGCCCGATCGGCTAGGCCATCTCATTTTAGACATCATCCTTTCAATCAATCATCTCACTTACATTTCTTTCCCATATTTTGATACATTGGCACGAGTGGCCTCATTTACTAAGTTGTTCTTGGCACTTGGCCGTATTTTACAATTCAAGTTTTCCTTTTTACACATTTAATAACATTATCATTAGAAACAATAAGGCCTATCATGTAAAGCATTTGTGCACATAAGGGAAAGCCTTGGAAAATCCTAAGCACATAGAGGTCTTGTTGCGCCCCCCTTTTTCCCCTCGTAGAAATTCGGGTTTCGACATTTAATGAGACAACTACCTTCCTTTTTGGGATGGGATATGAGATTGGAAGAGTCGCCACCTAACGGAATATGGTGCGTTAGGGCACCTAAAGCAAATAACTCAAAACTAGTTTGCATTACCAGAGATCGGGTAAGGGCTCAAAATTACCTTTAGGGGAAGGTGTTAGTCACCCCTTGAGATCCACAACGGTGGGTCCCGATCGAACTTAATTAAGCGAATTAGTCATTAAAGAAAAATAGAGCAATTTAGAAAACTATTATTTTAAAGCGGGAATTAAAAGGGGCCTAAGTTTCTTAGCCTATAGGATCATTTCCATGCTATACTTGGTAACTTTCCCCAAGTTGGGGTGCTATACATAGTATTTGCGCACAGGTCATCATCTCATTTACTACCCAATTAACTATCTTTCAGTTATTACCTAAGCGTTCTAATAGCTTCTAACTCGTGCCTTAAGCGTGCACTACCCATCCCTTACCTATGGTCCTTGAGGTGTTTAGGACCTCTATTTAAGGTAGTTCTAGACTGATCTATGTTGCTTAAAAATGAGAAATCTAAGCGACCAACAAAAATTCAGATAGGACGGTCACATAAGAGCAAATAGGGGCTTATGTTAACCTCCACAAGTAAACAGCAAATGCACGCAATTCAGATAACTTTTATTAGTTTAAGACCCTATAGGCAAGATATCTAGTGTCACGACCCAAAATTCATAAGGTCGTGATGGCACCAGACATCATTATCAGGCAAGCCAATCATTAATTAATCGAAATAATTTCTGGTTTAAACACTTATGAAAAAATATTTCCTTGCACTTTATTACATATTAACTAAATAAAAATCTATTAAGTAAAACAATAGTTTAAATATTATACTTCAGCAAATATATCCCAACACATCCCAGAACCCGGTGTCACAAGTACATGAGCAATTTCTAAGAATTTCTACAATCATCACAAAGCATGTCCGAAATACAAATTGGACAAGGAAGTTTAAAAATGAAATTAAATAAAGTACGAGGGAGACTTGCCAGCTGCGGATCGCCTCCGGATGATGCAGTTCGCCTAAGTCTTCGAATCCTCCACATTGTTATGAAAGTACTTGTGCAATAAAATGCACAACAAGTGTAGCATGAGTACAAAAACAACGTGTACTCAGTAAGTCGCCCGCCTAACCTCAGAGAGGTAGTGACGAGAGGTTGAATTAAACACTCACTAAGTGCCAACAAATTAATTAACATCATATGATGAACACGGTAGGCATGTAAAGGTAGTAAAACAACAATATATATAAGGCACTAACATTCAAGTAAATACTGGAAATAAACAAACAGTTACCACTTCCTCATTCTCCCCCAAATATTTTAAATAAACAATTTCCTCTTTGTTTTCCCCCAAATATCTTGTCACTTTTAAAAATCCATGAAAAACATTTAACAATTTAACATGCGCATACGGGATAAGGACAACCGGCCTGAGCCGTCATAATAATCAACTATGTGCATTGCCGAGGATCGAACGGCCCGTACCAAAAGTGCACCTCTCAATAAGATACTCATGTCTACCTGCCAAGGGTCGAACGGCCCGAACCATAAGTGCACCTCTCAATATAATAATCATGTTTATGCACTGCCAAGTGTCGAACGACCCGAACCATAAGTGCATTTTAAATCCACCGTGGCGTACGGTCGGCTCCCATGAGAGTGGGGGAAATAACACTCCGCTCGCGGAATGTAAATTTCAAAGCGGTCACATGCAGTCATGCACAATCAACAGTCCACCCCGAATACGTCGGGAAAACAAGTACCCAAGTAAATGGCAGATTTCTCTTTTAAAAACCATAAAATAGTGTTTAAATCCTTTTTCGAAATTCATTTGCAGAGTATAATAATGTTCAATAATATCACTTTATCAAGTATACAATTATCCACGGAGGAAAATAATTCTCTTTCCAGCTGATTAAGAAAATGAACTCTAGTCTTCTTTAGATATCAAATTACGATTTTGATTATATTAGCAGTCAAGTAATACAGGCAGGATCGCAGGTACAACATATAAGGCATGCTAGTGGTTCCTAGGCTACCCGGACATGGCATAATAGTAGCTACGCACAGACTCCCGTCACCTTGTGCGTACGTAGCCCCCGCAGATAGTAGCACATACTTAATTAATTCACCTAGGGGGACAATTCCTCCTCACAAAGTTAGAAAGGAGACTTACCTCGCTCCGAAATTCCATAACCGGCTTCCAAGCTCTTCCGACGACTCCAATGGATGAAAAACGTCCCAAAACTACCAAATAACGGATAAAGCTATGAAATATACTCTAATATTTGTTAAAAATTCAATTTACATAAATCCCCAACTCCGCTCAAGGAATTGACCAAAATGCCCTCGGGCCCACGTGCCCGGATTCCGAAATTTCTCGAAGATAAATTCTACTCATAGCCTTACTAGCTCAAATATACGATTTACTCAAATATTCATGCTCAATTCGTGGCTAAAAATCCAAATTACCAAATTTCTAGGTTTCTTTAAGATTCCCCAATTTCTTACCAATTTCCATGTCTATTCCATGCATATACCTGTATTTAACTTTAAAAACATCAAGGACTTACTTACCTTGACAATGCATGAAGAAATCCTCTCTTTGAAGCCTCCCAAGATCGCCTAAGCCAAAGAAGAAATGAAGAAATTTCCAACAATTCACGATTTTAAAACATTTTGCCCATCCTCGATTCCGCACCTGCGATCCTACTTGCGCACCTGCGCTCCCGCAGGTGCGACCAATCTCCCGCACCTGTGGATTCCTCACGTCCAGCCCAAAATTTCCCCTGCGCCCCATGTCCGCACCTGCGGCCAAAGCCTCGCAGGTGCGGTCGCACCAGACACCAGCAACTTCAGCTTTTTCTCAACTTCAAATATTGATCCGTTAACCACCCGAAATCCACCCGAGGCCCCCAGGACCCCATCCAATTATACCAACCTGTTCCAAAACATAATATGGACTTGCTCGAGGCCTCAAATCACATCAAACCACATCGAAAGCATGAATCGCACTCAAATCCCAACTTTATGAACTTGAAATTCCATACTTCCACATTCGATGCCGAAACCTATCAAATCACGTCCGATTGACCTCAAATTTTGCACACAAGTCATATTCGACATTACGGACCTGCTCCAACTTCCGGAATCGCCTTACGACCCCGATATCAAAATTTCCACTTCCGATCAGATTTTCTTCCAAACCTTCAAATTTCTATCTTTAGCCAAATGGCTTCGAAATGACCTACGGACATCCAAATTCACTTCTGATCGCGCTCCCAACTCCAGAATCACCATACAAAGCTATTACCAGACTCCGAATCCCAAACGGACATCAATAACTCTGAAATTCACTTCAAGCTCAAATTTATGAAATTCTTCTAGAATGCTAACTTCCACAATATACGCTGAAACGCTCCCGGGTTTTCCAAAACCCTATCCGGACATACGCCCAAGTCCGAAATCATCATACGAACCTGCTGGAACTTTCAAATCCTTATTCGGAGGTCGTTTACCCAAAATTCCAATCTTAGTTGATCCTTCCAACTTAAGGCTTCTGAAATGAGAATTTTCTTTCCAAATCAACTTTAAACTTTCCGAAATTCAATTCCGACCACAACTACAAGTCATAATACCTGAAATGGATTTGCTCATGAATTCAAACCGCTGAACGACACGCTAGAGCTCAAAACAACCAGTCGGGTCGTTACATTCTCCCCCACTTAAATAGACGTTCGTCGAACGTGCTAAGAATTGCTCTGGAGTTATCTGAAATCACTGTTTAACACCCCGAGCACCTGCCCGTGCTACTACAACCCAGTTAAGTACATTAGCTTGATCAAATCTGAAGATTTCTTCTTTTATCCATATAATAAGCTCAGAATTCATTCAAACACCTGACATTTCTCTGTCATGATTAGTTCCATTATATAACCACCGTATCAACTACTACACGACATATCAGAGCATAACTACATACCCTTGACGAATTAGCACAATGCACCGCATAATTCACCACCTGACCACAACGACGCTCCCTGAACCTTAATAGCCAAAATTCCATGAATCCGATGCTCCCAAGGCACCTCATGACATATGTATACATCCTGATATAATGCTGGCGATACCACCACAACAGAGGAGTTGTGTAGAAATCCATACCCAACTGCAGAGTTAACAAATCACCGAATACCTCATCTTGACTAGAATCATCACCTCATTACGAACCTGAATAATGGTATTTGTTCTTTAATATACACTTCACATAACCTTTTCGCACTGATCCCTGATCCGATAATCTTGTCTCGCCCAATATGAACTGATCAGACAACAAATCACCCCAAACATGACCAACATCCTCACATGATACCACATCGCGCCAATAAGCCATAACTCGAACATGATATGTAAGAAATGACTCAAGAAGGGACTATTCAACTCACGCAACTAATATGAACTTTTCTTAGAAAACAGGAAGTAAAACATAAGAAAAATAAATATATATTAACCCTTCTCATCATCACACTGTTGCGGCGTGCAACCGATCCAAATAATATACCTGTGGCGGCGTTCCACCTGATCCCATCATAAACTCACATAATGAAATACACACGGAGCTGAATCGCTCACTATTACACATTACCGAATATCGGTCACAAGCACACTAAGTGCATAATACCATCCTGGGGAGACTGATAAGTGCAAAAGCTCAAGCACGACTGAGGTGCGATATATATATATACACTCTGGATCTCAAGAGCTATCCTGCTCACATAACGTCATCACTACGCGGAGATCTCAACTCATAATAAATTATCAAGTCGTTTCACAACTCACACGGCACAATCATATTATAACATGAATTTGACGAAGACGGAACAACATCTGTTGTTCTAATACCTTTCCATGAAAAAGCGCTCTACTAAAATGAACATGCTTGGCTCGTACGGAGCCCATAATCATATTTAAATCCATCCACAAACATCGAGTCTACCTTGCTCGCACCAAACTAGGATAATAGCCTCACCTGGGTCCATATTGACCCACTTTCTCCCATAATACGCGAGAACAACCATCATATCCGGGACAAACATCCCACAATCCACAACCAAATGAACTGAACGCCTTTCAGGCATAAATTCTCAAATAACCAATATTGCACTCCTTTATACTTAGTCCAAATCTTCAATCTATCAAGTGACTACCTTTCACATTTATACAATCTTTTCGCGGTCATGCTTCCACGACCTTCCACACAAGGCAACAAGTTTGCACGTCTATACCACCGACTACACTAATGCTTCAAAGCAAATCAAGAACCCATGACCAGGGTACAAAGCCCCTTTCACCGAATATCGATCTCAGGTGACACTGAAGATAAAACCAACTTACTCTGAACTTTCGAATCTCTTTTTCTTTCTCTTCCGAGCTCATGACTTCCTTATAACACCGAACCACAATCTGGGTTCTTACTCCCAGTTACATACTGCTTACCACACCTAACATGTCAATATGAGGTAGCGCAAGAATTCCATCATAACTTCTGAACCACCAATAGGGTGAACATTTCCTCATATAGAAACCTTTTACTTAACTCAATTCAGGAGTACCATCTCAACACACGAGTGAATTCCCACAATCACCTAACATGCAAATACTTAAGTAGTAGTCTATACCACCATAACCCTTTCGGGGTCCGCCTACACCTGACAGTCCATAGCACTCAAATGCTCCCACATGAAATCCATCACGACCACCGACAAGCCCCGCACACACCGACACAAACCAACTGCATAACTTAATCACATCGAAGGAACTGATCACTACCATAAATGTGCCATTTCAATCATGGCTAATCAATCTATCTTCTTTTAATCATCTTCAATTGCTTCAGGAATAATAGCAACTTCCTTCCACTCGTAGCAGACTCAACCCTCACTCATCCCGAGTGACCTTGATTCACGAGACTATGCTGCCTAAATCCCGCAACCCGTCTCATACCCTCCTGATAGTCTTTCTACAATCCGGAGTTTATTTCTCTCACTCCTCCAATACTATCTTGCATGCTGAAACATATCATAGAACATTCCAACCATCCTCTTTTGTCTCAGAAATTACTCTGCAAAAGCTCGATTCTCGATCATACTGCTGCCTGAAACCCTTAAACTCCGCATTCTTAACTTTTGAACTCACTAGGACCGCTATTGAGAGTCACCCACTCTGACTGGCCCCGAATACAATCAACTCCAAGGCTCTCCTAGCACATGAACACCTTTTTCAATGAAACACGTGACCGAGTCACTATCCTCACAACTCGCCTATGCCTTAAGCATCAATTATTAATCTTCCAAAGCCTAACCCCGGTCCGACGGGGCCAACTTTTGCACACATTCATCAAATCCCACGCAAAATCACTATTTTTTCCTTTCCCCTTAGCTGTAATAACTTGCCAACACGCCGACAATCTGCAACCCTATGATAACACAATCCTATAACCCAACTGTAGATGGTGGGACTCCCCCGCTTCTCCCAAAGCTACTCCTTGCACCACTCTAGACCCTGTCGAGATCCTTTCTCCTTTGATAACACGATATTGCTCAACCAATCCGTCCAATCCTCCCAAATTCTCTTGTTAGCACTCCCTAAATACTCAAACTCTCTAGAATCATTCACACTTTCTGCCTCCTACCGAATAGCCACTAGAATCTCTCACAGATACTTTCCAACCATGCCACCGCTAATCTATTCACAGGAGATAACTCACCTGTGGAAATCACCCGCGGACACCTTCCAACGATGCTGAAATGCACGCCCTCTGCGACTTTAATACCTCATCCTACGCCTTGCTTCATTTACCAACTTTACTAGTCCGTCCGCTCCTCATGGACATCCATTAAATGCGCGACAATATCTTCAAATCCCAAGCTATGTTGCCGCTCCCCCACTTTGCGTCTGCTCAACTTCCGCTTCTTACACTTGGCGTCCTAGAAATGGAACCACCGCCTAACCTCACTTCAGGATCATTCTCTGTAGCTCTCAAACCAGCAGATCACCACGAATTCAATCTCTCCGAAGATCACCTTTCTCCAGCTGCCTTCATTATCAACACTTATCCGGTACTGAACCACCGCACCTCACAGTCTCCAACAGTCGCTTCTTCAATACTCCTTCACAATACTCTGACCCCACGTAATCGAAGAAACCATAGCACCGACAAACTTAACACATTCCATTCGATCAATGACGACGACTTCACGTCACGGGTGCATATCCCACCTCACTTGAAGACACCAAGTCTTACTACTTTATCAACCCCAACCGGATCATTCATAATCCAAATGCCTTTCCTCTGCCGGAACTAAATTACTGAAATCTCGAAATCACACTATGAGAAGACCTTCCTTCAAACCATTCATCCCCCCCAACATATGGGCAAGCATTCTATCATCATATCGACATCGCGCAACAACCAATCGCAAGCATCATCACTACCTGAGCATAGCCTTAAGGCTCTCAGAAACACAACTAGTGAGCTGAAACAACATATTATTCCTTTGCAGGGCCATAACAACAGCCCCAACCAATTACACATGGAAACATCTCGAATTACATCCGTAGCACCATTCAATTCCTCAATTTCCCGATTCATAGCAAGCGCTTCGCGATGCGTAATATTGAGTAGGAATAAACTTAGGCATAAGCCTTAAGGGAATCGAATCGCACGATGAGGAATCAATAAGGGAAGTACTCCTAACAACCCTATAGCCTCTCGAAGATAAGTACAAACGTCTCCGTACCGATCCGCAAGACTCTACTAGACTTACTCATGATTCGTGACACCTACGGGAAGCTAGAGCTCTGATACCATGTTGTCACGACCCAAAATCCATAAGGTCGTGATGGCGCCGGACATCATTGTCAGGCAAGCCAATCATTAATTAATTGAAACAATTTCTGGTTTAAACATTTATGAAAAAATATTTCCTTGCACTTTATTACATATTAACTAAATAAAAATTTGTTAAGTAAAACAATAGTTTAAATATTATACTCCAGCAAATGTATCCCAACACATCCCAGAACCCGGTGTCACAAGTACATGAGCAATTTCTAAGAATTTATACAATCATCACAAAGCCTGTCTGAAATACAAATTGGACAAGGAAGTTTAAAAATGAAAGTGAATACAGTACGAGGGAGACTTGCCAGCTGCGGATCGCCTCCGGATGATACATCTCGCCTAAGTCTCTGAATCCTCCACATTGCTATGGAAGTACATGTGCAATAAAATGCACAACAAGTGTAGCATGAGTACAAAAACAACTTATACTCAGTAAGTCGCCCGCCTAACCTCAGAGAGGTAGTGACGAGAGGTCGAATTAGACACTCACTAAGGGCAAGAAAATTAATTAACAGAATATGATGAACGCGGTAGGCATGTAAAGGTAGTAAAGCGGCGATATATATAAGGCACTGAAATCCAAGTAAATACTGAAAATAAACAAACAGTTACCATTTCCTCATTTTCCCTCAAATATTTTAAATAAACAATTTCCTCTTTGTTTCCCCCCAAATATCTTGTCACTTTTGAAAATCCATGAAAAGCATTTAACAATTTAACATGCGCATACGGGATAAGGACAACCGGTCTGAGCCGTCATAATAATCAACTCTGCGCACTGCCGAGATCGAACAGCCCGTACCAAAAGTGCACCTCTCAATAAGATACTCATGTCTATGCACTGCCGAGGGTCGAACGGCCCGAACCATAAGTGCACCTCTCAATATAATAATCATGTTTATGCACTGACGAGTGTCGAACGGCTCGAACCATAAGTGCATTTTAAATCCACCGTGGCGTACGGCCCGCTCCCATGAGAGTGGGGGAAATAACACTCTGCTCGCGGAATGTAATTTGCGAAGCGGTCACATGCAGTCATGCACAATCAACAGTCCATCCCGAATACGTCGGGAAAACAAATACCCAAGTAAATGAAAAATTTCTCTTTTAAAAACCATAAAATAGTGTTTAAATCCTTTTTCGAAATTTATTTGCTAAGTCTAATAATGTTCAATAATGTCACTTTATCAAGTATACAATTATCCACGGAGGAAAAAAAATTTCTCTTTCCAGCTAATTAAGAAAATGAACTCTAGTCTTCTTTAGATATCAAATTACGATTTTTATTATATTAGCAGTCAAGTAATACATGCAGGATCACGGGTACAACACATAAGGCATGCTAGTGGGTCCTAGGCTACCCGGACATGGCATAATAGTAGCTACGCATGGACTCTCATCACCTCGTGCATACGTAGCCCCCGCAGATAGTAGCACATACTTAATTAATTCACCTAGGGGGACAATTCCCCTCACAAAGTTAGAAAGGAGACTTACCTCGCTTCGAAATTCCATAACCGGCTTCCAAGACCTTCCGACGATTCCAATGGATGCACAACGCCCCAAAAAAACCAAATAAAAGTCAAAGCAATAAAAATATACTCTAATATTTGTTAACAATTCAATTTACATAAATTCCCAACTTCGCTCAAGGAATTGACCAAAATGCCCTCGGGCCCACGTGCCCGGATTACGAAATTTCTCGAAGATAAACTCTACCCATAGACTTAATAGATCAAATATATGATCTACTCAAATATTCATGCTCAATTCGTGGCTAAAAATCCAAATTACCAAATTTCTAGGTTTCTTTAAGATTCCCCAATTTCCTACCAATTTCCATGCATATACTTGTATTTAACTTTAAAAACATGAATGAGTTACTTACCTTGACAATTCATGAGGAAATCCTCTCTTTGAAGCCTCTCAAAATTGACTAAGCCAAAGAAGAAATGAAGAAATGGCCAACAATTCACGGTTTTAAAACATTCTGCCCAGCCTCGATTCCGCACCTGCGCTCCCGCAGGTGCGACCAATCTCCCGCACCTGCGGGTTCCTCAACTCCAACCCAAAATTGCACCTGCGCCCCATTGTCCTCACTTGCGGCCAAAGCCTTGCGGGTGCGGTCGCACTCAAATCCCAACTTTATGAACTTGAAATTCCAAACTTCCACATCCGATTTCGAAACCTATCAAATCACGTCCGATTGACCTGAAATTTTTCTCACAAGTCATATTCGACATTACGGACCTGCTCCAACTTCCAAAATTGGCTTCCGACCCTGATATCAAAATTTCCACTTCCGGTCGGATTTTCTTCTAAACCCTCAAATTTCTATCTTTAGCCAAATGGCTTCAAAATGACCTACGGACATCCAAATTCACTTCCGATCGCGCTCCCAACTCCAGAATCACCATACGAAGCTATTCCCAGACTCGGAATCCCAAACGGACATAAATAACTCTGAAATGCACGTCATGCCGAATTTATGAAATTTTTCTAGAATGCTAACTTCCACAATATATGCCGAAACGCTCCCGAGTTATCCAATACCCGATCCGGACATACGCCCAAGTCCGAAATCATCATACGAACCTACTGGAACCTTCAAATCCTGATTCGGAGGTCGTTTACCCAAAATTCCAATCTTAGTTGATCCTTCTAACTTAAGTCTTCTAAAATGAGAATTTTCTTTCCAAATCAACTCTAAACTTTCCGAAATTCAATTTCGATCACACCTACAAGTCATAATACCTGAAATGGAGTTGCTCATGACTTCAAACCGCTGAATGACACACTAGAGCTCAAAATGACCGGTCGGATCGTTACATCTAGATGATAATAAACAAAATATAAAACAACAGTTTATTAAAGCGAGTATTGGGACCTACATGCTTGCCTATTGATTTTGGTTAAAAATCTGTATCTAGGCTGACTTCAAGCAGTACTAAATCACAGTTCTTTTTTTTAGCCCCAGAATTCTTAATAATCCTACAGGCTTGCCTAAGTGCTAACCAGAACAGAATCCTATAGGCATGGTATCTAAACTTTTAATTATAGACCTACAAAAATGAGTTACTGATTTTAACAGACATGTTTTTATTGTTTAGACCCTATATGCATGCTTTCTAATTTGCGGACTTAGTTAACTCCTATAGACATGATTTCTAGGTGTTAGAACTGATTTCACCCTATAGGCATGATATCTATTAGTTTAAATCCTATAGACATGATTTCCACGTTTTGAAACTGATTTTTTATCTCCTATAGGCATGATATCTAAATTGAAACCGTTTTTTATCTCTTATAGGCATGAAATCTAAGTCGTATGTGGGCAGAATTTTAAGCAACTTGCCAGGAAGGTTATTATTCAAACAGATCGAATCCTATAAACATGGTCACTAATGCATGTATGTTATAAAATATACACGGATCCTATTGACAGGATTTCTAATGCAAGGGGTCTATAAACAGGACTTCTAGTTATGTGAGTAAAATATAGAACAAAGCCATTAGAAAATCCTATAGGCAGGATCTCTAAATAAGTAGTAGCATTCACATGATTCAACCAACATAATAAACCTATAGGCAGGATTGCTATCCAAAACTTGAACAAAGATATATAGAAACCCCTCCTCAGCTTTTACTAATAACCCCAGATATGTTATTACAGAGATTATTACAGCCCAATATGAATAAATTACATAGCAGAATTCATTACACTATAGGGAGCCTTAGCAGGCCCAATGAACCTGGGAACCAAGCCTTCCAACCGTAACCACTTCGAAGCACAGCAGAGGGATTCATATCACATTAGAACCAGGTTTCCAGTGTGTCAAAGTTCCCAAGGGCCTTAGAGGACCCAGGGCAATGCTCACACCAGAACCATATTGATAGTTCAAGAGATTAGAAAACCAATCCCCAATGCGTCGGAGTTCAAAGGAGTCTCAAGTAGACCCTTGGCAGTGCTCACACTGGAGTGGTTGGGAACCTAAATGACTAGGAGTATGGTTTTTTAAAAATCAGTACATAAAAAGGATAAGGGGCAGGTTTAAAACAGTTGGATTTCATAAGAAACAAGATTCAGAACATAGAGTGGTTGGGAACCTAAATGACTAGGAGTACGGTTTTTTAAAAATCAGTACATAAAAAAGATAAGGGGCAGGTTTTAAAACAATTGGATTTCAGAAGAAACAAGATTCAGAACATAGGGTTGCAGGCAGAACTACACCAAGAGGACAAACAAAATTCATGCTCAAACACATAGCTCAAATAAATTGAAGTCTAGTGAAGTTAAATATTTAGACTAGTACTTATCACAAAAGCAGTTAGGCAAAACAATTGAGTTGGCCAGATACATGAAATAAACAGACAGGGCAGGGAAATTAAGCAATAAATTGACTGATTACATGTTCATAGTGTGCAAATTTCAGAATAGGTATAGAATTAAAAAATAGTGCATGAAAAAATTTAACCTTAGACTAACCTATGAGAGAATTCATATTATTCGAAATAACTTAGTCCTAAGTTAACAGTGTTACTAAATGAGATCATATAATCATGTGAAAGACAAAATTGATACATGCTAGTCAAGCAAAGTGTAAAGGATGAAATTGCAAAGGTTAGGGCATACCAGTGAGGGGAGAAAGTAAACAGGAAGATGAAAGCAATTGGAATCCAAAAGTCTAGCCTTGTCTTTTAGCCAGCTAGACAATGCAGCAAATCAGAGTGATAGAAAGAACTCAAGTGTGTGTAAGTAGGTTTGTAAGAGTGAGCTTAGTCTCAGCGTGTGTTTTAAAATCAGAATAATGAAAGGTTTATATAGCACATAGTAGAGTAAACCAAATAAGGCATGCAAATCAATCAGCACACAAATAAGGTATGCAAAAATCAATCAATCAATCAATTAGGGCTAACGGGAATAAACTGACAGTAAGTGTAACTCAAATTAAGGAGAGTCTTTCACGGAGTAAATCAGTAGACAAGATTGAGGCTAAATAAGGCAAGTAGTAAATCCATAGATCATTTACAAGTCGGTCAAAACAATCAAAACCCAGAAATCAAGCCAGCAATATAATTAAGGAAAGTAGTACTAGATACAAATCACATATAAGGGAAGAATAGGTAAAAATCTTTTCAGAGAGATATCAGTTTTAAAAGGAAAGCACAAATTTCGAACCCTAATTAAGCAAGTAAATAAGTAAATCAATTTAATTGAAAAAGCCACAGTAAACGGGCAAAACATTATAACCCATAGTCAAATAATGAAAAACCCTAATGTAACGACCCGACCAGTCATTTTGAGCTCTAGCGCGTCGCTCAGCAGTTTGAGGTCATAAGCAGCTCTGTTTCTGATATTATGACTTGTAGATGTGGTCGAAATTGAATTTCGGGAAGTTTAGAGTTAATTTGGAAACAATAGTCTCATCTCGGAAGCCTTAAGTTGGAGAAATTGACTAAGATTAGGATTCTGAGTAAACGACCTCGGAATCAGGATCTGAAGGTTCCAACAGGTTCGTATGATGATTTCGGACTTGGGCGTATGTCCGGATTGAGTTTTGGATAACCCGAGAACGTTTCGGCGTATATGGAAGTTAGTGTTTTAGAAGGATTTCATAAATTTGGGTTGGAAAGAATTTCAGATTTATTGATGTCCGTCTGGGATATCGAGCTTGGGAATAGCTTCGTATGGTGATTCTGGAGTTGGGAGAACGATCATAAGTGAATTTGGATGTCCTAGGTTATTTTGAAGTCATTTGGCTAAAGATAGAAATTTGAAGGTTTTTGAGAAATCCTACCGGAAGTGGAAATTTTGATATCGGAGTTGGAATTTAATTTCGGAAGTTGGAACAGGTCCTTAATGTCGAATATGACTTGTGTGCAAAATTTGGGGTCAATCGGACGTGATTTGATAGGTTTCGGCATCGAAGGTAGAAGTTTGAAATTTCAAAGTTCCTAAAGTTTGAATTGGAATGCGATTCGTGGTTTGGGCGTTGTTTTGTGTGATTTGAGGCCTCGAGAAAGTCCGTGGGATGTTATGGGACTGAGTCGTGCAATTGGACGGGGTCCCGGGGGGCTTCGGGTGAGTTTCGAGGTAATTTCAGATCATTTTCCCTATTTTGCTGCTGCTGTTTTCTGGTGTCCCTAATGTGCATTGCGATCGCATACAGAGGAGTTAGATCGCGAAGAAGAAAAATTGGAGGGCTGAAATTTGGCTTATGCGATTGTAGGGAGGGTAGTGCAATCGCATAGGAGGAAATTGGAAGCTGCTGGATTTTGGCCTATACGATCGCGGGGCTGTGTGTGTGATCGCATAGAGCACGTTGGGGGCTGCTGCTACTTTGGTCTATGCGAACGCAAGAGTCGTAGTGCGATTGCACAGAAGGAATCAGGGAGGCAGCAAGGTTGGCCTATGCGATCGCGAAGGATGTCACGCGATCGCATAGGAGGATCGCCTGGGCAGTGTGCTATTTTTAAACGGACTTGGCTCATTTTCTTCCATTTTTCTTTTGACTTGGGCAATTTTGGAGAGCTCGAGGAGGGATTTTCACTAAGAAACACTATGTAGGTGATTTCTTCCTATTTTTGAGTTAAATATGTGATCTTACATGAATTTAGACATGGAAAATTAGTATAAATTTGGGATTTTGGGGAAGACCTAGAATTTGGATTTTTTGATTTTTGGACTTTTACCATGAATTTAAGCATGAAAATTAGAGTAAATTGTATATTTGAGTTAGTAAAGCTATGGTTAGAATTTATCTTCGAGAAATTTCGGAATCCGGGTACGTGGGCCCGAGGGCATTTTGGTCAACTTTTCGAGCGGAGTTGGGAACTTATATAATTTGAATTGTTACAAGTATTAGAGTGAATTTTTATTAGTTTGCCCGCTATTTGAATAGTTTTGTGGTGTTGTGCATCAATTGGAGTCGTCGGAAGGGCTTGGAAGATGGTTATGGAATTTCTGAGCGAGGTAAGTCTCCTTTCTAACTTTGTGAGGGGGAATTGTACCACATAGGTGAACTAAATGAATACATGCTATTAATTGCAGGGGCTACGTGCGCATGAGATGACGGGAGTCCCTGCGTAGCTTCTAATATGCTTATGTCCGGGTAGTCTAGGACCCACTAGCATGCCTTACTTGTTGTACTTGTGATCTTGCCAGTAATATTAGACTGTTAATATGATCGAAATAGTAATTGAATACCTAAGAAGACTAGAGTTCATTTTCTTAATCATCTAGAAAGAGAATTTATTCTTCCTTGCGTAATTATGTTCCGGCCAGATTTGTAATATTTGAAAACCTCGTCACGTGGCAAATGAATTCCCAGAAATGATTTATATACTATCTTCATGTTAACTTAAAGAGAATTTTATCATTTTCTTGAAAAGCTATTTTCTTGATAAAAATGCGGATTTATTATGTAAATACGTGTACATATGAGCACCTGAGTCGTAGGTATGATTCGCGAGCAGATTAGCCTTATTATTATTATGTTGACCGCGTCGCATGATCGATTCGCGAGCGGGGAAAATAGATGCATCTATGGTTCGACCCGTTCGACCCTCGGTAGTGCACAATTTATTATTGTTGGTCCGCGTCGTTCGACCCTCGGCACTTTGTTTGCGCATGATAAATGCTGTGTATTTCCTATGATTTCTACATGCTTATCGGCCTAAGGAAATTTTTAATTTCCAGTTAAAAAGAAGAAGAATTGATGTGTAAAATGTGAAATAAGTCTGATGTTTCTTATCCCTGATTATTATTTAATTATCTATGATACTCATGCTTAGCACCTCACTTGATTATAATTAATCGCCTTATAGCAAGTGTCTAATTCGACCTCTCGTCACTACCTCTCTGAGGTTAGGCAGGATACTTACTAAGTACGCGTTATTTTCGTACTCATGCTACACTTGTTGTGCATTTTGTTGCACAGGTACCTTTATAGAAATATGACTGACTTGGAGACTTAGACGAGCTGCATCACTCGGAGACGACCCGCAGTCGGCAGAGTCTTCCTCTATGTATTGTATTTTTATTTTTATTCCTTGTCTAATTTGTATTTCGGACAAGCTTTGTAGAATTTGTAAAATTGTTAGAAATTGCTCATGTACTTGTGTCACCGGGTTCTGGGATGTGTTGGGATGTACTTTATTAAAATGGAGTATTGGTTGTTATTTTTACTTAATGGATTTTATTTAGTTGTTACGAGTTAAAGTGAATGGTAATGATTTCAAAAATGCTAAAACAAGAAATTTAGCTTAACTATTTAATGATTGGCTTTCCTGACAGCGGTGTCCGGTGCCATCACGACCTTAGGGATTTTGGGTCGTGACAACATGGTATCAGAGCTCTAGATTCCCTTATGTTTCTCGAGTCATGAGAAAGTCCAGTAGAGTCTTGCAGATCGGTACGAAGACGTCTATACTTATCTTCGAGAGGCTAAAAGGCTGTTAGGAGTACTTCCTTTCTTGATTCCTCATCGTGCGATTTGATTCCTTTGAGGCTTATGCCTACGTTTCTTCCTACTCAATCTTACGCGTCGCGAAGCGCTTGCTATGAATCAGGAATTTGAGGAATTGAAATGGTGCTATGGGTGTGGTGCGGGATGTTTCTCCCTACGAAGTTGATTGAGGCTATTGTCGTTGCTCTGCGGAAGAGTAATATGTTGTTTCAGCCAGTAGTTGTGATTCTGAGGGAGGTTATGCTCAAGTTGTGATGATGTTTACGATTGGTTATCGCGCGATGTCGATATGATGATAGAATGCTTGCCCATATGTTGGGGGTGATGAATGGCTTGAAGGGAGGTCTTCTCAGGGCGTGATTTCGAGATTTTAGAATTTTAGTCCCGGCAGAGGAAAGGAATTTGGATTATAAATGGTCAGGTTTTGGATTGATAAAGCAGTAAGACTTGGTGTTTTCAAGTGAGGTGGGATGTGCACTTGTGATGTGATGTCATTGTCACTGATCGAATGAAATATGTTAAGTTTGTCGGTGTTATGGTTTCTTCGGTTGCATGGGGTCAGATATTGTGAAGAAGTATTGAAGAAGCGGCTGTCAGAGACCGTGAGGCGTGGTGGTTCAGTACTGGATAAGTGTTGATAATGAAGGCAGCTCGAGATAGATGATCTTCGGAGAGTTTGAAGTCGTGGCGAACTGCTGGATTAAGAACTACAGAGAATGATATTGAATTGAGGAAGCATATGATGAAGGAAGATATGTGAAAAGTGCTAGGCCGTGGTTCCCTTTCTAAAAGGCCAGGTGTAAGGAACGGAAGTCAGGTAGTTGTTTAAAGGAATGAGTTTAACAAGTGGGAGAGTGGGAGAGTTCCAGCGTAGCATAGGAACTCAGTGGTAAGACACCTGCCTATCTTGAGAGAAAGTTTGAGAGTTTTAGTGGATGGTGATTGGGTCCACGAGCTTAAGTTGACATGTGGGTTATTTCGGCGGAAGGTTGGGTACAACATGGAAGAGTTGTTAGGAATGAAGAAGTACGCAATGTGGCGGTGAATTTGAAGATTTTTAGCGCATTTAGTAGATGTCCATAAGGAGCGGACGGACTCGTAAAGTTGGTGAATGAGAGCAGGCTTAGGATGAGGTATTGATGTTGCAGAGAGTGTGCATTTCAGCGTCGTTGGAAGATGTCAGTTGGTGATTTCCACAGGTGGGTTATCTCCTGTGAGTAGGTTAGCGGTTTCATGGTTGGTAAGTTTCTGCGAGGGATTCTGGTGGCTATTCGGTAGGAGGCAGAATGTGTGAATGGCGCTAGAGAATTTGAGTATTTAGGGAATGTTGACATGGGAATTCGGAAGAATTGGACGGATTGGTTAAGAAAAATCATGCTAACAAAGGGGAAAGGATATCAGAAGGGTCTAGAGTGGTGCAAGGAGTAGCTTCGGGCTAAGTGAGGGAGTCCCACACCTGCAATTGGGTTGTAGGATTGTGTTCTCATGGGGTGGAGGATTGTCGGCGTAATGGCAAGTTATTGCAGCTAAGGGAAATGAGTAAAATGGTGATTGTGCGTGGGATTTGACGAATGTGTGCAAACGTTGGCCCTATTGGACAAGGGTTAGGCTTTGGAGGAGTCAAAATTTATGCTTAATGCATATGCGAGTTGTAAGGGTAGTGACTCAGTTACGTACTTCATTGAGAGGATGTTCATGCGCTAGAAGTTCCTTGGAGTTGATCGTATTCGGGGCCAGTCAGAGTGGGTGACTCTCAATAGCGGTCCTAGCAAACTCGAAGGTTAAGAATGTGGTGTTTAAGGGTTTCAGGCAGCAATATGATTAAGAATCGAGCTCTTGCAGTATAATTTCTGAGAAACGGAAAATGGTTGGAGTGTTCTATGATATTTTTCAGCGTGCAGGATAGTGTTGGAGGAGTGAGAGAAGTAAACTCCAGGGTGTAGAAATATTATCAGAAGGGTATGAGACGGTTTGTAGGATTGAGATAGCATGGTCTCGTGAGTCAAGGCCACTCGGGATGAGTGAGGATTGAGTTTGTTATGAGTTGAATGGGGTTACTATTGTTTCTGGGACAATTAAGGATGATTAAAAGAGGATAGATTGGTTAGCCATGGTTGGAATGGCACATGTGCGACAGTGATCAGTTCTTTCAATGTGGTTAAGTTATGCATGTGGTTTGTTCCGGCGTGTGCGAGGCTTGTCGACCGCCGTAATGGATTTATTTGGAAGCATTCAAGTATTATGGCTTGTCAGGTGTAGGTGGATACAGGAAGGATCATGGGGGTATAGACTATTCCCTGAGGATTTGCCTGTTTTGTGATTATGAGAATTCACACGTGTGTTGTTATGGTTATCTTGAATTGAGGTGGGAAAAGGGTTTATATATGACGGGGTGTTTACCCTATTAGTGGTTCAAGAGTTATGATGGAATTCCTGCGCTATCTCATATTGGCATGCATGTGCAATAAGCAGTATGTAATTGGAAGTAAGGATCAAGATTGCGGTTCAGTGTTGGCAAGGATGTCCTGAGCTCGGGCGAGAAAGAAAAAGGGATTTGAAAGTTCAGAGTAGGCTGGTGCTTCAGTTTCACCTGAGATCGATATTCGGTGAAAGAGGCTTGTACCCTGGTCATGGGTTCTTGATGTGTTTTGCAGTGTTAGTGTGGTCGATGGTATGGATGTGCAGACTTGTTACCTCATGGAGGGTCGTGGGAGCGTGACCACGGGAAGATTGTATAAGTGTGACATGTAGTCACCTGGTTGATTGAAGATTTAGACCAAGTATAAGGAAGTGCAATATTGCTTGTTTGAAAATTTATGCCAGGAAGGCGTTCAGTCCAGCTGGTTATGGATTGTGGGTTGTTGTCCCGGCTATGATGGTTGTTCTTGCGTGTTATGAGAGGAAGTAGGTTATTTTGGACCCAGGTAAGGCTATCAGCCTAGTTCATTACGAGAAAAATCGGATTGAAGTGTATGAATGGATTTAAACAAGATTATGGGCTTCGTGCGAGTCAGATGTGTTCATTTCAATATAGCGCTCCTCAAGGAGGGGTGTTGGAATATCATGTGTTGTTCCATCTTCGTCAAATTCATGTGATATTATGATTGTGCCGTGTGAGTTGTGAAACGGCTTGATAATTTCTTATGTGTTGAGATTCCGCGTAGTGATGAGGTTATGTGAGCAGGATGGCTCTTGAGATCCAGATTATATATCGCACCTCAGCTGTGCTTGAGTTTTGTAGCATATAGCTCTATCAGTCTCCCCAGAATGGTATTCTGCATTTAGCTTGCTTGTGACCGGTATTCAGTAATTTTTAATAGTGAGCAATTCAGCTCCGTGTATATCTCCTTATGTGAATTTTATGATTTGGATCGGGTTGCACGCCGCAACAGTGTGATGATGAGTACGGTTCCCTATATCTATTTTTCTTATGTTATACTTCATATTTTCTGAGGAAAGTCGGTATTAGTTGCGTGAGTTGAGTAGTCTTTTCCTGAGTCATTTCCTTATGTATCATGTTCGAATTGTGGCCTATTGGCGCATTGTGGCATCATGTGAGACTATTGGTCATGCCTGGGGTGATTGGTTGTCTGAGTAGTTCATACTGGGTAAGACGAGATTTATAAATTTGGGATCGGTGTGATAAGATTGTGTGAAGTATATTACAGGACAATTGCCCGTATTTGGTTAGTAAGGAGGTAATGATTTTAGTCAAAAAAGAGAGATTCAATGTTTGGTTAACTCTGCAGTTGGTTAGAATTTCTGCACATCTCCTCCGTGTGGTGGTATCGTCAGCATTATAGCATGATGTATATACGTATATATATCATAAGGTGCATTGGGAGCATCAGAGTGGTGGACTTTTGACTATTAAGGTTTGGGGAAATGTCATTGTGATTGGGTGATGAAATATGTGGTGTATGGCGCTAAATTCAGCAAAATTATGCAGTCATGTTTTGGTACCTTGTGTGGTAGTTGATACGGTGATTATATATTGGAAATAGGTATGGTAGAGAAATTTCAGGTGTTGGAACTTAGTTCTGAGCTTATTGTATGGATAAAAGAGGAAATCTTCAGGTTTGATCAAACTAATGTGCTCAACTGGGTTGTGGTAGAACGGGCAGGTGCACGAGGTGTTAAACAGTGATTTCAGATAACTCCAGAGCAGTTCTTAGCACGTTCGAGGACGAACGTCTATTTAAGTGGGGGAGAATGTAACGACACGACCGGTTGTTTTGAGCTCTAGCATGTCGTTCAGCAGTTTGAGGTCATGAGCAGCTCCGTTTCCGGTATTATGACTTGTAGGTGTGGTCATAATTGAATTTCGAGAAGTTTCGAGTAAGTTTGGAAAGAAAATCTCATTTCGGAAGCCTTAAGTTGGAGAAATTGACTAAGATTGGGATTCTGAGTAAACGACCTCGGAATCAGGATCTGTAGGTTCCAGCAGGTTCGTATGATAATTTCGGACTTGGGTGTATATCCGTATCAAGGTTTAGATAACCCGAGAGCGTTTCAGTGTATATTGTGGAAGCTAGTGTTTTAGAAGGATTTCATAAATTTGGGTTGGAAAGCATTTCAGATTTATTGATGTCCGTTTGGGATTCCCAGCATGGGAATAGATTCGTATGGTGATTCTGGAGTTGGGAGCGCGATCGAAAGTGAATTTGGATGTCCGTAGGTTATTTTGAAGTCATTTGGCTAAAGATAGAAATTTGAAGGTTTTTGAGAAATCAGACCGGAAGTGAAAATTTTAATATCGGGGTCGGAATGCGATTTCGGAAGTTGGAACAGGTCCGTAATGTCGAATATGACTTGTGTGCAAAATTTGGGGTCTATCGAACGTGATTTGATAGGTTTCGGCATTGAAGGTAGAAGTTTGAAATTTCAAAGTTCCTAAAGTTTGAATTGGAATGCGATTCGTGGTTTGGGCGTTGTTTGGTGTGATTTGAGGCCTCGAGCAAATCCGTGGGATGTTATGTGACTGAGTCGTGTAATTGGACGGGGACCCGGGGGCGTCGGGTGTGTTTCGAGGTAATTTTGGATCATTTTTCCCTATTTTGCTGCTGCTGTTTTCCGGTGTCCCTGGTGTGCATTGCGATCACATCCAGACGAGTGCGATCGCGAAGAAGAAAAATTGGAGGGCTGGAATTTGGCTTATGCGATCGCAGGGAGGGGAGTGCGATCGCATAAGAGGAAATTGGAAGTTGCTGGATTTTGGCCTGTGCGATCTCGGGGCTGTGTGTGCGATCGCATAGAGCACATTGGGGGGATGCTGCTGCTTTGGTCTATGCGAACGCAGGAGTCATAGTGCGATTGCACAGAAGGAATCAGGGAGGCAGCAAGGTTTGCTTATGCGATCGCGAAGGATGTCATGCGATCGCATAGGAGGATCGCCTGGGCAGTGTGCTATTTTTAAACGGACTTGGCTCATTTTCTTCCATTTTTCTTTTGGCTTGGGCGATTTTGGAGAGCTCAAGGAGGGATTTTCACCAAGCAACACTAGGTAAGTGATTTCTTCCTATTTTTGAGTTAAATATGTGATCTTACATGGATTTAGACATGGAGAATTAGTATAAATTTGGGATTTTGGGGAAGACCTAGAATGTGAATTTTTGGACTTTTACCATGAATTTAAGCATGAAAATTAGAGTAAATTGTATATTTGAGTTAGTAATGCTATGTGTAGAATTTATCTTCGAGAAATTTCGGAACCCGGGTACGTGGGCCCGAGGGCATTTTGGTAAACTTTTCAAGCGAAGTTGGGAACTTATATAATTTGAATTGTTACAAGTATTAGAGTGAATTTTTATTGGTTTTCCCGCTATTTGAATAGTTTTGGGGCGTTGTGCATCAATTGGAGTCATCGGAAGGGCTTGGAAGCCGGTTATGAAATTTCTGAGTGAGGTAAGTCTCCTTTATAACTTTGTGAGGGGGAATTGTCCCCCATAGGTGAACTAAATGAATACAGGCTATTAATTGTAGGGGCTACGTGCGCACGAGGTGACAGGAGTCCGTGCGTAGCTACTAATATGCTTATGTTCGGGTAGTCTAGGATCCACTAGCATGCATTACTTGTTGTACTTGTGATCTTGCCAGTAATATTAGACCGCTAATATGATCGAAATAGTAATTGAATACCTAAGAAGACTAGAGTTCATTTTCTTAAACATCTAGAAATAGAATTTATTCTTCCTTGTGTAATTATGTTCCGACCAGATTTTTAATATTTGAAAACCTCGTCAAAAGTGGCAAATGAATTCCCAAAAATGATTTATATACTATCTTCATGTTCACCTAAAGAGAATTTTATCATTTTCTTGAGAAGTTGTTTTCTTGATAAAAATACGGATTTATTATGTGAATATGTGTACATATGAGAACCTGAGTCGCAAGTATGATTCGCAAGCAGGTTAGCCTTATTATTATTATGTTGACCGCGTCGCATGATCGATTCGCGAGTGGGTAAAATAGATGCATCTATGGTTCGAGCCGTTCGACCCTCGGCAGTGCACATTTTATTATTGTTGGTCCGCGTCGTTCGACCCTCGTCACTTTGTTTGCGATGATAAATGCTGCATATTTCCTGTGATTTATACATGTTTATCGGCCTAAGAAAATTTTTAATTTCCAGTTAAAAAGAAGAAGAATTGATGTGTAAAATGTGAAATAAGTTTGATGTTTCTTATCCCTGATTATTATTTAATTGTCTATGATACTCATGCTTAGCACCTCACTTGATTATAATTAACCGACTTATAGCAAGTGTCTAATTCGACCTCTCGTCACTACCTCTCTGAGGTTAGGTGGGATACATACTGAGTACACGTTGTTTTCGTACTCATGCTACACTTGCTGTGCATTTTGTTGCACAGGTACCTTCATAGCAATATGGCTGACTTGTAAACTTAGACGAGCTGCATCACTCGTAGGCGACCCGTAGTCGGCAGAGTCCTCCTCTATGTATTGTATTTTCATTTTTATTCCTTGTCCAATTTGTATTTCGGACAAGCTTTGTAGAATTTGTAAAATTCTTAGAAATTGCTGGATGTGTTGGATGTACTTTATTAAAATGGAGTATCGGACTGTTATTTTTACTTAATGGATTTTATTTAGTTGTTACGTGTTAAAGTGAAAGGTAATGATTTCAAAAATGCTAAAACAGGAAATTTAGCTTAACTATTTAATGATTGGCTTGCCTGACAGCGGTGTCCGGCGCCATCACGACATTAGGAATTTTGGGTCATGACACCTAAGGTGTAAAGACATAGAGATGAAACTCAATCGAAAAAAGTAAAAGAAGAAATCCAGAGTTAACACTTAAACATTTTTAAACATTTTGCAAAAACTTAAAAAGATGAAACCCTAGAGCATAATGACATAGAGATGAAACCCAAGTGAAGCCAGTTGAAAAGGTAAAGGAAGAAAATCATAGTTAAACACTTAAACGTTTTAAAACATTTTTTTGCAGAAACTTCTTAAAAGTTGAAACCCTAGCTTTTAGGGAAAAACGAAAATCGATTGGCAATAATAGGAATATATAGCAGAATCTTAAAGGAAAAGCAACAAACAAACTCAAACCGCTTCAGATCTAAAGAGATCTGAACGAATTTAGTCAGAAATAGTAAAAATCTAAAGAGATATGAACGGATTAGCCAAAATAGTAAAACCTAAGCATAGGTGAGAAAAATCTGGTTTGAACCAGAGATTTGAAGCTATAAACACGAAGATATTAGTACTCACAGACATATGAGTCAACACAGACGGATTCATCGAGAAAACGAGGGATTTGAACCAAGTCTTTCGAATCCCTTTGAGATTCCCTCAAGCAGCATGAAAATCGAAACACCAGTAGAGGTAGGAGGCCGGATAGGGCCTAGAATATAAGAAATAAACCATGAATCGAAGGGGTTTTTACGACGGCGGGCTAGGGTTAGGAGGAGGGAAAGGGTTTCAAGGGCGGCGAATTTTGTAAAATGGGTAGAGTTTTGGGGTCGTTTGGTTAATTAAAAATGGAAGGTTGGTTCTGGGTCGTTGATCTTTTGAGATCAACTGCTGTTGGTTGATTTCCCAATGCACACGCAAGTGTACGTGGTCGACAAGTAATATAGGA
>MDKI01160851.1:0-11522 GCA_005239505.1 Nicotiana paniculata
AGTGATTGAATGTAGAACCGATCGACAAAATCCTATAGGCATGATTTCTACAAGCTTGTTGATTATAGACCTATAAACATGATTTCTAAGTGTAGAACTGATTTTAATCTATAAAGATAGGTTTTATTTCTTTTTTTAATCCTATAGGCATGCTTTCTAATTGCTGAATTGACTTAAACCTTATAGGCATGATTTCTAAATTTGAAACTGGTTTTATTCCTATAGACTTGGTATCTAGTAACTGGATTGATTTAAACCCTATAGGTAGGATCTCTAAGTTTAGAACTGAGTTTTAGTCCTATAGGCATGATATCTATTAACTGTATATGGGCAGAATTTAAACAGATTTCCAGGAAAGATAATTATCTTAAACAACAAAGTCCTATATACATGATTTCTAATGCACATTTGTTGAGAACATGCATGGATCTATGAACAGGATTTCTAATGTACAGAATAAATTGAAAGTCCTATAAGCAGGATATCTAGTATGCAAAATGTAAAGCACAGAATCAAAATGATCATGAAAGTCCTATAGGCAGGATTTCTAAACACATCATGATACTCACATAGTTCTATCAACATAATTAAATCCTATAGGAAAGATTTCTATCTAGTTTTAACAAAAGATATAAGTAAAACCCCCCAGCTTAACTAAATATCCCCAAATCCATTATTACAAAGTTATTATAGCCCAGAGTATCAAATGAATTACATAATGGTAATAACTACACTATAGGGAGCCTTCATAGGCCTAAATAAACCTGGGAACCAAGCCTTCCACCATAACAACAACGCAATGATTCCTCCATAGTCCATTGGAAATAGGTTTCCAATGTGTCAAAGTTCCCAAGGGCCTCAGGGACCTTGGGTAATGCTCACACTAGAACCACACATTTTGAAAGCAATTCATAAGAGATCAGAGGAGTCTCATGTGGACCCTATGCAGTGTTCACACTAGGGTGGTTGAGAACCTAAGGGAGATTTTAAAACCAGTACATGAAAACCATTATAGAATATATATGGAAAAAATTGGGTATCAACAACACATTGTACCGGAGAAGTCCATGAACTATACGAAATGGGGTACACAACCCCTGCATCTAGCCACTTGAAAATTTCCTTCTTGATGACCTCTTGCATGTCCTCATTCAACCTCCTTTGCTGTTCCACTGAGGGTTTGGCATCATCCTCTAGTATAATTTTGTGCATGCAAAAGACAGGGCTTATACCCCGACTGTCAGCCAAAGTCTATCCAATTGCCTTTTTCCTTCTTTGAAGCACCACAAGGGTGGAGTATATCTGCACTTTAGTCAAGCACGAAGAAAGAATAACAGATAATATGGAAGAAGGGCCTAAGAATTCATACCTGAGGTGTGAAGGCAACCGCTTCAACTCCAATGTTGGTGGCTCCTCGATTGAGGACTTTGTTGGTGGAGTCTTCCGGTTTTCCAAATCCAAGGAAAGTTTACGGGGCCCATATGAGTAGGATCCCATTCTTTGCAAGGAATTTTCACATTCAACCAATTCTTCCTTCTCATCATCCCCATGGTTTAACAACACAACTTCCAAAGGGCCCTTCACATTGGTCATAGCACTCGTGTCATTAACAATCACCTTCGTTACAAGATCCACAAAAGAGAAAACTTCGTTGATATTAAGTTGCCTCATTGATTTGCACACGTGGAATACAATTTTTACACCGCCCACGTGAAAGGTGAGTTCCCCTAATTCCACATCAACCAATGCCTTTCTTGTTTCTAGGATAGGTCTCCCCAGTATGATCGACACCTCATAGTCAACTTTGCAGTCAAGAATCACAAAGTCTACTGGCAGAATAAACTTGTCAACCCTTAATAGAACATCATCAATAATCCCAAGCGACCTCTTCATTATCCGCCATTTGTAATCTAAATGAAGTATCTCTTGGTTTCCCAATACCCAATTTTTTGAACACCGAATATGGCATCAAATTGATACTTTCTCCAAAATCACACAAGGTTTTTGCGAAATCGGCACTACTAATGGTGCATGGAATTGTAAAGGCACCGGGATCTTTTAGCTTTGGAGCCATGGAGTGCACAATGGCACTTACTTGATGAGTCATTTAGATGGTCTCACAATTCATAGATCTATTCTTTGTTACCAAGTCGTTCAGGAACTTGACATATCCCGGCATCTGCTCTAGAACTTCTACCAAGGGCACATTGATAGACAAACTTTTCATCATCTCAATAAACTTCTTAAATTGATTTTTGTTATTTTGCTTGGCAAGCCTTTGACGATACGGTGGAGGAGGCCTTGGCGAAGGGGCCTTGGCTTTGGGCACTATCGTTTCCAATATGTCTATCACGTGTTCCCTAGACGTGTTCACATCATCTTGAGTCTCCTCCAAGTTGTCATCAATATCGATCCTCACATCATCATTCGCATTCTTATCATTTGCTTGAATCTCATCATCTTCTTGCAGCACAACATCATCACTCACATTCTTCTTTGGATTAGAGGTACTTGCATCTCCACCTCTACCGCTTCTTGTGGTCACCTCCATAGCATGGCATGTATTGTTCCCACTCTTTGGGTTTACTACCGTATCACTTGGTAGTTACCCCATAGGGCGAGTATTCAATGCTGGAGAAATTTGACCCATTTGTACTTCCAAGTTGCGGATAAAAGTAGTGTGGGAGGCTATTTGGGCATCAGATTCGGCATTCCTTTCCATCATTTGCTTGAACATACTCTCTATCCGCCCCATCTCATTGTTTGAAGAACTTTTACCTTGAGATGGATATGGAAGCAGATTGCTAGGTTGTTGATACATCGGGGTCCTCTGAAAGCTCGACCCCCGGTTGCCTTGGTTATTATTATTCCAACCCCCTTGGTTTCCACTTTTCCAATTCCCTTGGCCTTGGCAGTTATTAGCATATAAAACTTCTTCACTTTGATTATCATAAGAATCGTCTTGATTGTAACCACTGCCACTTTTATCATATTGATATTGATTGTTTTAAACTTGTTGACCACGTTTCTCCTCTTGTTGACCATTAGATTTACCCCTTCCATGGGGTTTACTTTCTTTGGCCCGTGAACTTGCTGAAGCTGAGCCTTTGCTTGCTGATTCATAGTGGTTGTCAACTCCACTATAGCTTGTCCGTGATCATGAAGTTCCTTGTGAAGGTGGATGAAATTAGGGTAACCTTGCGGAACGCTTGCCTGACATTGCCAAGCTAAGGAGGTGTCAGCCATCTCATGTAATATGTCACATGCATTGGCATAAGGCACTTTCATGAAATTTCCCTTTGCTAGCTGATTCACCACGCACTGGTTGGTTGTGTTGATACCCCTATAAAATGTTTGTTTGATCATTGCTTCAGTCATATCATTGTTGGGGCATTCTTTTACCATTGTCTGGTACCGCTCCAAGATTTCATGTAAGGGTTCATTCAGCTCTTGTTTAAAGGCTAAGATCTCATCCCGTAATACTGCCATATGACCTGGAGGGAAAAATTGTGCTATGAACTTATCAACCAACTTATCCCAATTGGTGATGGAATGGTTGGGTAGCCTCTCGATCCAATCCAAAGCTTTCTCTCTAAGTGAAAATGGGAAAAAATCTGAATCTTAGAGCGTCTTCAGATACATTCATCTGCTTTCTTCCCCCAGCATGTGTCTACAAAACCTTTGAGATGCTTATATGTGTTCTGATGGGGAGCTCCGGTAAAGAAACCCTTTCGCTCCAATAGAGTCAGCATGACATTGGATATTTGAAAATTGCCCGCCCGAATTAGGGGCGGGACAATTGCAATTGTGTAGCCTTCATTGGGTAGCACCCGATGTGATGCCCTTGGAGGAGGTGGGGGAGGGTTTGACACGTTGTCATGAGGCGGGCGGCCTCCTCTTTGGACTTGAGGTTATACATAGAGTAGCGAGGATGGTCGATGCAGTTTTAACCAACAAGGTCGGGATCGATTTGCACAGGGAGTTAATTAATTTGGAGTTAGGTATCTAACTAATCTAGATGCGTGTGTTGTTCCTAATTGCACTTCCAAACATGATTGTGATTGATTCTATTCTTATTTTATACTATTGTGTGCTAAGAGAAAGCTAAGTACAATAATTTTGGTGAGAGTTTTCAATTGTTAAAAGGCACTAGGGTAGTGACTTCCGCCTAGGTGGATAGTTAACGCATATCGAGAATCTAGGGAAAGCTTGTTTTGATTGGGGTCGTGATATAACCATCACACATAAGTGATCACTGTATACCTCTCAGTAGCTTGAGTGACTTTACCCAATTTGGCTTTCTCAAGTCCAAATGGGTGTTCATGCAATACAAATGATATTGGCTCAAGTCGGGCATTACTATCTCTAGGTTTAACCCTTTAATTGGGGCTTTCAATCTCTTGAATTCAGCCCAATTCCTTATTAGCCTAATTTACCTTGACCTAGTCCCTCTTTGTTAAGAAGAGCCTAAGTCATAAAGGCATGAATCGGTGTTTGCAAAAACTAATTCAACAATTCAAGCATGAATTAGGCTAAATATCACTAACCTATAAATAATTAAGCCCTAAAATTGAAGACCCATTTGATACCCACAATAGGGTTGGGTCACAACCCTAGCTATGAGGTCTAGCTACTCATAACAACATTAGAAATCAAAGATAAAGATGAAATATAATCCATAATATTAAAGTAGAAAATTAAAATCTAAAATTTGAAGGTAAATCTAGTACAAAATAGCCCAAAAAAGGAAAAACCAGCCGTTCACGTGCTCAACAAAAGTAAGCATAACCCGAAATTGACGACCGCTTCTTTGTGCCGCTCTCAGCGCTCATGTCTGATCCCAAAAATCACTTCTCTGAAACTCCACTTCACGGACCGCGGATTAATGGTCGCCTCAGCGATGATACCTACGCCGCTGGTGTTTTATGTTTCGGTTCGTGTTCTTATCCCTGTCTTGGATTTGTGAAGGTTTGACTCCTTTATGAGTTGATTATGACTTCTTTGGCTCATTTTGATCAAAACCTGCAAGCAACCTCATTAAGTTAGTTTTCGGGAATACCTTCACGCATTTTTGGCCCAACACCTAAGTAAAAGAGAGCAAATAACAGGCTAATAGCCCTACTTATCAGTGTGCAGGTGCGGTCCCGCTTCTGCAGAACTCAACCGCATCTGCGTTCTCAGCCTTCCTTAGTGAGAACCGCTTCTGCGACCCTCTTCGCCGCTTTTGCGGCTCTGCACCTGCGACCAAAACCTCGCAGGTGCGGTTACACCAGATGACAGTTGCTTCAGCATTTCCCCAAGCCCAAACTCGATCCATTTACCATACGGAATCCACCCTAGTCCCTTGGGAACTTAACCAAATATATCAAAATATTACGATACGAGCTTAGTGGATATTGATAACATCGAAATACACTTCAACCCAAATTTATGAAATTCTTTCAAAATGCTAACTTTCCATAATAAGCACCGATATGCTCCCGGGTCACCCAAAACCCAATCCGCACATACCCCCAAGTCCAAAATCATCATATGAACCTATTGGAACTTTAAAATCCCGATTCTGATGCCGCTTACTCAAAAGTCAGATCCTAGTAAACTCTTCCAACTTGGAGCTTCCGAAATTAGAGATTTCTTTCCAAATCAACTCCAAACTTCCCGAAATTCAATTTCGACCTCAAGTACAAGACATAATACATGAAATAAAGCTACTCAATCACTCGAACCGCTGAATGACCTACTAGAACTCAAAACGACTGGTTGGGTCGTTATATTCTCCCCCACTTAAACATACGTTCGTCCTTGAGCGTGCTAAGAACTGCTCCAGAGTTGTCCAAAATCATTGCTTAACACATCATGAAACTACCCGTGCTGCCACAACCCAGTTGGGTATATTAGCTTGAGCCCGACTGAAGATTCTTTCCTTTTTTAGTCAATAAGCCCTAGAACCAAATTCCAATCTTCAAACTTCTCTACAATACCTGACTCTCACATATGAACACTGTATCGATCACTATATGGAAACATGATTGTATACCTTTACTTAATTCACACCTTGTACCGCAGAAATTTCATGACAAAAATAATATCCTCTGACAACAATAACTGCAATTCAATGAATCTGATGCCCAAAACACACCTCATGATGCATATAATTGATACTATCCTATATTATGCAATGTAGACGCTATTTATACTCTAAACTAACCATACTTTATTGATGTTTAAATGATAAAAGATAACAAAATGCTCTAATTAAGATTTTTATGTTTTGCAGGAGCCACTCTAAGCTAGGAGGAAGATGAAGAGCGTGTTGCAGTCAATTATGTACATACAAGGCCAATCAATGATAGCCCGGATGAAAACGATTAAGAAAAGGAAAAGAAAACGATGAAAGCCAGGTCTGCTGTGATGGAACGCGGCGCAAAACAGAAAGGTTGTGAACGACCACAGTCGAGTACGCGGTTTAGACAGCGACCGCGACAGATGGTTAGTAGCGAAGAACTTCAAGGGCTAAAGTGTAAATTCCTCGGCAATTAACCTAACCCAATAAGAACCCAAAACTCGCCCAAAAGTCATTTTTGGAAGCTTTTTTTAGACTCAATTGGAGGCAAGAACAAGTGAGAGGAGATCAAGCCATCTCTAGAGTTTTTTTTTGTTTCTACTTATTTTTACCATTAATTGTGAATCATGAACCATATTATTGCTTTGTTTTATTTTAGTTTGAGTAGCTAAACATTCATTCTAGGTTGATGGAACCAATTTTTGGATGAAGTATTTAACTCTATTCTGATATAGTCGAGTCGTGTTTGTTCTTTGATTGTTCAACTACGTTTTGTATTGTGATTAATTGAATGGACCCTTGATTAATCGTGTCTAATTGCCTTGTGTTTCTTGATAAAGAATACTTGGTTAGATTGTTGTTGAAAAACACCAATTTTGGGTAATTGAATAGAATAATTCCTTGAATTTAAAATTGGGTTTAGAAATAACGAAGCTTTGGTGAGATAATTCTGAGTTGCATAAGTTGTTAGCTAGAGTAGTTCGAAAGAATGCTTCTAGTAAATTATCATAATTGATCGAGAGATGATTACCGTAGCACATAACTCATAATCCTCATAGAGTATTACGACGAGCTTATAGCTAAAGAGTTCAGAATTAATCCGACAATTGGGGAAATCAATACCCTAGATCTTTCTACCCTTGAATTGATCTTTATTCTTGATTATTGTTAGTTTTATTATCATTTTACTTTAGTTAAATAAATTGCACTATTTATTGATAAAAATCTTGCCTCTGGAAATTATCTGAGCTTGTTACTAGCATTATTAAGAGTTGTAGTAAATAGGTTAGTTCCATGTGGATTCGATTCCGGACTTAAATCGGATTATATTTGCAGCGAACGATTTGTCCTTTTTATAAGGCATAGTGGGTGCGATCAAATTTTGGCGATGTTTTCGGGGAACTAACGGTGTTATTTATTACAACTTAGAAGAATTTCTAGGATTTTTAGTTTAGACCAATTTTCCACGGTGTTATAAACTATTCCATTGAAATTCTCCCGTTTGACTCTCCTATGACTCAGGTGTATGCCTAGAAGCTCTTCGCGAACTGGTGAACTTTTTGAAGGACTCTTAGACCCCGACAAAAAATTCAGGGCATTAAACCATGCCAACAAGAAGAACAAACAGTCACAACAAAACACCAACTCGAAATTGAAATGGACAACGTGGATGATGTCGATGCAAACAATCAGAACAACCGGGTTGATCCGAATAATAGAGTGGCAGAACCTCTTGTGCCAGAAGATGCTCTTTATGATTGGGCACAACCAACTGTTGACAACCTGGCCACCACCATTGCTGTGCCCCAGATACAAGCGGAGACATTCCAGATCACCAACAACATGCTGCATCTGTTGCAGAATAAGGGTCTGTTCTCCGGTTCACACATTGAAGACCCACAACAACCCTTAAAAAATTTCTTTTCAATTTGTGTGACACAAAGGCAACCAAATGTGACCCCGGAAGCCATCAAGTTGCTACTATTTCCATTCTTAGTGACTGTACAGGCTCAGAATTGGCTGAATTCGCTCGCAATAAATTCCATTGCCACTTGGGAGGAATTAGTCAAGATGTTCCTAAACAAGTTCTATCCTCCCAACAAGACTGCAAGGCAGATTAATGAGATATTTCAGTACAAGTAGAAACCTACTGAAACCTTGCAGGAAACATGGGAAAGGTTCAAAGGGATGCTAGTGAAGTGTCCACACCATGGCATTCCATACCAGATGCTTGGCCAGAGATTCTACATGGGTTTGGCAGACAATTTGAAATCTAATGTAGACACTTAAACTGGGGGTGCATTTCTGAGCAAGACATTCACAGAGTTCAAGATTCTTCTCGATAATATGGCTCAGAATTCATGCTGGATGACGAGATGTACGACCCTAACACCAATATGCATTCTTTCCCTCTTGATCCAAACAATTCACATGCAGAGGACATAGCTATGCTCATGAATCAGATGAGTATACTGACAAAGAAGATTGACGAGATGGGTACAAAGCAAGTGCATATTGTTGATACAACAAATGGAGGATTGGTTACCCCTTCCATTAATCAGTCTTATGTGTGCTCATGGAGTGGGGAGAATGATAACCAGGGCTAGAGAGGACATGAACTATGTTAATAATTTCGGGGGTTAGAAGCAAGGAGGACAGTTATGGGGGCTAGCACCTAACCAGCAGTACAGACCCAACATGCCACAACTTGGAGGTATACGGCCACAAGGCCAAGTGGTGCCATATCAAAGGCAACAGGGCTATCAACAACAGCACCAACAACAGTTGGCATATCATCCACCTCATCAGCAGCAAAACAACAACATGGTAGAAATTAGGGGCATGCTACAACAACTCATTGGAAAAATGGTAAGATGCAGGAAAAGTTGCCAGCACATGACTCAACAATTAAAGGCATTGAAACTCAACTGGGACAACTATCCATGGCCTTAAACAACCGCCCCAAGGAACATTTCTGGAAGACACAAATATTAACCCAAAGGAGCAAAACCCAAATCAGCTAATGGCAGTAAGTCTCCAGAATGGGAGAGATATAGACAGAGAGCAAGAAGTTTCTCAATCCAGAAGAGAGATTACGCCAGCCACTCCAGTTCCATTAGAGGCAGATGAATTAGCAGAACTCACTGAAGTGGGAGTTGAACAGGCACATGTTGACAAGGGTAAGACAAAAGAGGGTGAACAAGTCTCAGAACAGGTGGTACCTCTTGTGGCACAAGCATCCAACAAAGAACAACCATCAAGCAGTAGACAAAGAGTGACTCCTACGCCATTCTCTCAAAGATTGGTAAAACAAAAGAAAGATGATCAATATAGGAAATTCATGGAGATGCTTTGCCAGATTCAGTTGAATATTCCTCTGATGGATGCTTTGAGGGAAATGCCAGGATATTCAAAGATGATGAAGGACCTGATGTCACGGAGATTTGACTTCCAGGACCTGTCCACTGTAACTCTGACACAGACCTATAGCGCGGTAGTGACAAGACCTATGGCCCAAAAGATGTCTGATCCAGGTAGCTTCATTATCCCATGTACTATTGGGAGTTATGAATTTGAAAAAGCATTGTGTGACTTGGGAGCCAGCATAAACTTCATTCCCTTGGCAATCTATACAAAATTGGGCATTGACAGAGCTAGGCCGACCTCGATGCTGCTGCAACTAGTTGATCGCACAGTTAAAAGATCGACAAATATTCTTGATGATGTGCTGGTCCAAGTAGAAAAATTTGTATTCCCTGCAGACTTTGTTATTTTGGACTGTCAGGTAGATGAAGAGATACCGATCATTTTGGAAAGGCCATTCTTAGCCACTGGGAGAGCATCGATTGATTGTGAGACTAGAGAACTAAAAATGAGGTTGAACAATGAATAAGTAATATTCAACGTTCAACAATCCATGAGGAGACCCAGTGAATATGCAAACTGTTCACTAGTGGAGGCTGTGGATGTGATACTGCAAGAAGAGGATGAGACCCTTAATGTCAAAGATCCATTAGGAGCCTGCTTGAAAAATTTAGAAGAAATGGATGGTGAAGGGTTGGCAGAGTGGGTCATGGCCCTCGAGGATCAAGGATTCTGGAAAAGGGAACCCCATTTCGAGACCCTACATTTAGAAGAGAGAGTGACACCACCTACAAAGCCATCAAGAGAGGAACCACCACAACTGTACTTGAAACTACTTCCAGCCCACCTCAGGTATGCTTTCTTGGGCCCCAATTCTACTTTTCCTGTTATTATATCATCTGGTTTGCTAGATTCGCATGTAGAACAATTATTGAAGGTATTGCAAGATTTCAAGACTGGCATTTGTTGGACCATGGTAGACATAAAGGGTATCAACCCAGCCTTATACATGTATAAGATTCTTCTGGAAGAGAGGCACAAACCTTATAGGGAACATCGCTAAACCCAAATATGAAGGAAATAGTAAAGAAGGAAGTGATCAAGTGGTTGGATGCGGGTATCATCTTCCCTATCTCTGACAATAATTGGGCTAGTCCTATCTAGTGTGTGCCGAAAAATGGAGGAATGAAGGTCGTACAGAATGAAAATAATGAGTTGATCTCGAAATCGTACAGTCATAGGATGACGGATTTGCATGGACTATCGGAAACAAAAAGCAGTCACCCGAAAGGACCATTTCCCCTGCCCTTCATTGACTAGATGTTGGACAGGTTAGCTGGGCAATCCTATTTCTATTTCTTAGACGAATACTTGGGGTATAATCAGATCTCAATAACCCCGAAAGATAGAGAGAAAATGTCCTTCACTTGTCCGTATGACATCTTTGCCTTTCGGAGAATTCCCTTTGGACTTTGCAATGCACCGACCACATAAGCCATTTTCACTAACATGGTCGAGGACATTATGGAAGTGTTTGTGGATGATTTCTCCGTGGTGAGGGATTCATTTAAAGATTGTCTTCACAACCTAAAAAGAGTGCTCAAAAGATGTATGGAGACAAATATGATACTGAATTGGGAGAAGTGCCATTTTATGGTACAAGAAGGAATAATGTTGGGGCATATATTGTCCAAAAAGGGAATTGAAGTCCACCATGCCAAAGTTGATGTGATCGAGAAGCTTCCAGCACCCACTTCGGTAAAGGCAGTGAGAAGTTTTCTTGGGCACGCCAGATTCTATAGGAGGTTCATTAAGGATTTTTCTAAGATTGCTAACCCCTTATGTAAGCTTCATGAAAAAGACCAGCCCTTTGTGTTTTCTGATGATTACATGTTAGCATTTGAGGAGCTGAAGAAGAGATTGGTGACTGCAACCGTCATTGTTGCACCTAACTGGGAGCAACCATTCGAGCTCATGTGCGACGCCAGTGATTATGCTATAGGAGCAATTTTGGCAATGCAAGGATAAGATAATGCACCCGATTTACTATGCAAACATGACGCTTAGTGGTGCATAGTTGAACTACACTGTCACG
>MDKI01265296.1:0-19944 GCA_005239505.1 Nicotiana paniculata
GAGGAGGAGGAGGAGGAGGAGGAGGAAGAAGAAGAAGAAGAAGAAGGATGGCACACGAGTCTACGGGGTTGGAGTACAGCCATCCTCCAGTCGTCCACCAGCACCATTATTCACTAGGGCACCAGTTTTCCAAGAAGACATGGAAGCTATGCGTCAAAAAGTGGATCAAATTTCGCAACAATTTCAAACAACTCAGGCTTTGATCAAAAAATTGTTAAAAAAGTAAAGTTAGAGACATGTGAGGAGGAGGAGAAGAATGATTCAGAATAGGCTATTTGAATGTTTTAGAATTGAAGTTAGAGACCTGTGTAATTTATGTTGTTTGATAGTTGGTTGTTTGAGAGTTGGTTGTTTGATTAGTTGGTTGTATTGATATAAATATTACTATTCATTTTGTAGTAAATTTGATTTGGATTGTTATATTAGGTTTTGGATTGTTATATTAGGTTTTTGTTTGGTTGTTAGGTGTTTGGTTGTCTGTTTTATTTGGCAGGTGGTGTAACTAGAAAAAAAAAGCAGAATTTTGCTTAATAATGCCCAGATTTGCGACTAAATCAATCGCAAATTTCATCAGGAATTACCCAGACGACTGCTGTAGTCGCAAATTAAAATTTTCTAACAAAATTTAATTAAATTTTGCAACTGAATCAATCGCAAATGGAGAAATATCGATATTTTTAATTAATTAATAATCAACATTTACGATCGATCCAGTCGGAATAATTAATTAAAAATTAATTTTATTTTTTAGTTTCCGACAGAACCAATCGCAACCTTTAATTTATATTTATTTTTTTAATTCAGGTCAGCGACTGAATCGGTCGCTAAATTTGCGACTGATTCGGTCGCAAATAGCCTAATTTAAAATGTTCCCATATTTTTGAATGATTCCGTCGCAAATATTTTGCCACCACGTGTTTTTCGACTAACACTTTTCAGTCGGAAATCCATCGAAAAAACACGATTTTCGACTGATTTGACGGTCACAAATTTGCTGTTTTTTAGTAGTGAATAATATTTCTAGATGTGACTTCCAAAAGCGTGATTAGCGTCGAATAGATCTGGTAGGAAACTGATAACAGTATGCATTAACAATTCCAAAAAGTATAAGCAATAGTGTAGCATTTAATAACAATGAATAACAATAAATGAAATTTAAGCAAATATGAGGAGTGATTCACCCAATAAAGGATGAACTAGATGGTTATTCCACCTGATATTGATGAGTGACAGACAAATCCTTGAATGTTCGAATTATTCTCAGATCTGATGGAAAAGTATGGAATAATATAGACAAGAATCTTGATTGAATGATAGTGTTTGTATCTTAGTAAGAGAGAGAATCATTTGTCAAAGTCTATTCTTACAAAATGAATATCACCTGCCTCATATCATTGCCCTTTTTCCTACTTATATGAGATATTTTTCTAGTAAACCCTAATAGTTCAAGTGTAGAGAATATCCTCTTACATATCCTATTTTGAAAACCATTTGTTACAACTTCATCAGTGAAGCTCGACTTCACCCATTATCAACACCTCGATCGTGGCTCTCGTCGACTCTTCGGCTATAGGTCTTGCTGCTTCCTGCTCCACCTCGACTAATTGACGGCTCGAGGACTCTTTCTTTAGTATCATCTTATCTTAAATATCCTAGGTCAGATATTGACTCATACACATATTACGGCGAGACGTTATTATAAGTGGATAGTCTAACTTGTTTACTGGAAATGCTTAGATGCAGGCGTTGAGGAACTATAGTAGCTACAGGTTCAGACGAACCAATTAACTTTTGCTTAAACTTTGTATTTGTACTAAAAAGTTTATTAAATAAATAAAAATATTTAATTACGAATCTAGTAACTAAATCGCGTTAGGGATCGGTGAAAAGAACAGAATTCATACTCTTTAAAATCCTGGCTCCAACTCTACTTCGATGGCGGGAGGTATATTATGTCAGTGCTTTTAGTAGGACGGATTTGATTTCAGATCATTATCCAATGATTATAAAAGATAGATGTTTAATTTATCAGCATTATCATTATCATAGAATTTGAAGCATATGGCTAAGCAGTGCTACCATCATCTTATAAGTTAGATGCATATGGCTCCTATCTATTGGAAAGTTCAGTGTATATGGACTACTTATTAGTTAACCACAGATTGATTATATATCGTGATGGATGCACATTAATATTTTCTATTGTTGGTGAGAGAGCGATGCAAAAGCTGTGAGACAGGTTCGGCTGAATTCAATAGTTTTTGTTTAAACAATGTATTTATATTTAATAAAATTATTAAATATATACACACATTAAATTAAGATCAAACTCATTAGCACTTAAATTCATTATTTTGAATTTTAAAATCTATAAAATTGAAATCATGGCTCCATCTCTGATCGGTGATTGTACTTAACGAACTTAGATGACCTTAAGAAAAATAGGAAATGTATGCAAATCTAGAACCAAAAGTTTTAAAAGATGCATGAAGATTCGCAAATCAGTAAGATGAGCACATAAATAATAGAATAAAGGCATCATATTATTATGAAGTAGTTTGTAGTGCTGGTGGAAAGGTTGCCCAAGAGTAAATAATTAATTATGCATATATTAAATAAAGGTTAATTCTGAACGTGATTTTTATTTCAATGAATTGATAAATTTAAATAAAGGACTTTTGGCGTTGCACTGGTAAAGCTGACGATAAGTTCATTAATAATTGTAGAAAGGCCTGTTAGTCCTCATCATCTTCCTTTTAAACGTCCGATCCCCTTGAATTATTATTCTTTTTCTTTATCCTTGTACATGTTTAATTCACAGGATAATTAAGAAAACAAGTATGAAAAGCTTAAAGATTTAAAGTATAAACACCAACAGTTTTAAAGAATTTTTTCATTGTCACTGCAGTTAGTAGGTTCTCACACTATGTTTCACGTAATGCTTGATATTTAAGAGTTACCTATTATAAGAATGTGCATTCAAGTTGTCTATACAGACAATGGCGTACGCAGGAATTTTTATATGCGATGTCATTATTTGAAGAAGTGAATAAATAAATAAATCACTATAATAACAAGAAGTGTCATTTTTTTATATTTATACTCAATATTTTTATTTTTCTTATTTATTAAGAAAGAATTACAAGAAAATACACTTGACTTCACACTATAACAAAAAAAGACTCATGTTTTTAAGTTTTACCCGACCTAGCCTATATTGTACATATTTTGAAAGCACTAGCAAATTCAAAATCTGTGTTCTTATAATCATTGCTTCTAAAAGCTATATGGAGTTAAATTTATGTTCTCACAACCATTGCTTTCACTCTCTCTTCTTCTCACATCTTTTACATATGCTTCAAAGGGACGTCCGCCATTACTGCTTCTCCCACTATATCACCTAGTTAAAATGTAAGAAAATTGAAGAGTTGAAATCCACATTGAAGGCCATTCAAAACTTTGTTTTCGAAAATAGGATTTTTTGAGTTTGTTAGTTGTTTGGATTGGGTGTTGTTCTAATTGATTGAGAATATCAAAAAGAGTTCAAAATTTAAATTTGAAGTGATTTTGAGTAGATTTGAGTTAAATTTCAGAAAAGACGCAAGGAAGAAGACGCAATCAGTTTTCTATATAATAGTGTATAAACACATCTTATACACTATTATACACTTTTATACAAGCGTCTGTAGACGAACTTCTTCCACGATTTTCAGTTGTAATTCTTGTTCAAAACCAGTCCAAATCTCCACTAAATGACTTCAGATTTTATATACAACCTCCTTATATTATTTCTAACAAGTCTAAATAACATCCACTCCAAATTTCTCACAAAATCAAATTCGGAATTTAAACCTACATATTTAAGCTTGTTAAAAATCTAATTTTCACCAGCCAAATGGATTTGGTTTGTTCAACTAATATTTGAGTCACAATTACTGATCGAAAATTGACTTAAAAGTTTGAGCAATCTTTTTTTAAAAATTAAATAGCAATTTCGAGAACTTATTAAAGTTGAATGTTGAATCTTAACCTATTATTTTTGGGCTAGTTAGTTGTAAATTGAAATATGAACTATAAAGTTGAAAAGTAGGGAACCTAGTTGCTCTTATGTGAAATTTTTCCTATTATTTATACGTACATATTTACGGAAAAAATTGACGAAATGGAGATAAAGGTGCCTACGCCCCTTTATACAGATCAAGATTCTTCACATTTCTACAGATAAAATTAAACAGTACTATGGATTTAACTACTGTCCCCAGAGGTTATGTGAACCTTCCAATGTAGAAATAGTATTGTCTTGGGAGCAGAGGCGGAATCAGAATTTAAACTCTATGAGTTCTAAATTCTAGGATAGCGATGTCAAGTGTTAGCAACAGAACTCTGAAATTAATTTTTGTGCATATTTAGTTAATTTTTTATACAAATACAAGGTTTGGACTTTGGACTAAAGCTAGTAGGATCGCCAAACCCGAAGCTATATGCTTGGGAGGTCTATGGAGGATAACAAAAGCATAGGTTTGAGCTGCAAAAGTACATATGATGCTCCATTCTGCTTTGTTCATATGACCAACTTGGAATCAAATCCACTAATGTTGTTTCATTTGAAGAGTATGCCAAAGAATCAGCAGAGGAACAATCTCCTTTTTCAGAAAAGGAGTCATCACTGTGAGAAGAAGGGACTGTGTCACTTTTCAAAGTTGATGATCGTTGTTCTGAATTACTTGTGTTACTGCCAAAGGATTCTGTCACATGAAACCAATAATTTGTAAGAAACGGCACGGTTAGGGAACAGACATCAACTTATATAAACTAATTGCGTAAAAGAATTTTTACACTATCAGATCACCTAAAGTACTAGTTACAGGTAATACTGCTCGTAAATAAGTGGAACTAGCTTAAATGCTTGAAAAACTAAAGCAGACAATCCATAATAGTAACATGTTGAGTACACTGATAGTATAAAAGTTTTTTATACTGCAGTATATAAAAGTTAAAGCAGAATCTTGTAAAGTTGTGGTAGACCTTGTTCATATTTTAGAGCTTTCTTTCTCAAATTACTTCTCCAGTAATTCTTGATTTCGTTATCAGTTCTTCCAGGCAGTTGTTTAGCAATTTTTGACCACCTGTAAATTAAGTAAAAAGAATTCAATAAACAAGTGAAACAATCTTGGCCTGGACAGGAAAAGATTCTTTCGGCGTTTGGATGGCAGAAAGACAATTAATTTGTTGTAAAGCATCTTAAAATTTCCTATGAAGAATTTACTTGTTTCCAAACTGTTTCTGAAGTTGGATTATCAGATGCTCTTCATCTGCAGTAATATGACCGTGCTTTAAATTGGGACGGAGGTAGTTCAACCATCGCAATCTGCAGCTTTTCCCACTCCTCCGCAGCCCTGCATTAGAGCATAATCTAAACACAGTTATTTGATGCTTTATATCAGAGGCAGACTTAGAGCGGCTTCAACCCAGTTGCTAATTTAGACTCAAAACTATATTTACATGTACGAAGAAAACTAAAAATGTAATACATATAGTAAGATCACACTTATTCTGAACCGACCGAGTCTGGATCCACCATGAGTTCCTACATTGTGTGAGTACTATGAAGTTTAACATTTCTGCAAATCTAATCATACCTGAAGCTTTTGCTATTACATCCCAACGACGTTCTCCTAACATGGCTATAATCATAACCAGACTCTCATCTTCCTCTTCAAGCCATTGCCCTCTACGCTGTTCGTCTTGTTGCATGGTTAGTTTGGAAGACATTTATGGTTGCCATAACCTTAGAAAGTTACCCTCCTTATATAGGGATGCCGAGGAGGCAAATTGTATATGGATAAAAAGAGAAAAAGAGTAACCAGAAGCTCTTACCTGGCAAAGTAGGTAGAAAACATCAGGTTATAATGGAATCTGTGGTCAGCTTAGATGCATTCATCTTCTCAATTAAGTCATCAATGGATATTTCAATTTTATATACCTAAAGGATGGAGTTGTATCTCCCTTTTTACATCACCAGTTTTGGTACAGTACACTAAGGTTGTCTGCTACACAAGCTCTTTAACACTATTCTGTTTACATAAAGATTTTGTCTCATTCATCACAATAATATAAACTAAAAGAACTTTAATTAGGCATGTGCTTACATAGAAAAATCAAGATAAGCATGAGGTTTTGGTGCAGAGTAAAATCCAATATATGCATCTCTTGTGGGGGAGACTAAATCTTATTGTGCTTCACAGCTTATTGTTCGAATTGAAACACTAAGACAAGTTGAATATTACCACTACTGTGAAAACTGCTCACTTTGTAAGACAAGTAAAGACGGCCCCCAGCTTTCAAAAAAGATGGAAGGCTTAGATCACCTTAGTCGCTTAAATAGCTTTTCAGTTCTTTTTTTCTTTAACGGTAGGTAGTGTCAGGGCCAACTTGCATGCACGTTAACCATTCAATCGGACATATGCTACCTCCAACCAGCAGATGTTTCGGCAGTCTATCAAAGTATTAAAAATTGAATGTTGTCTTCTATGAATCTTGACCGCTAGGTTGCACCAACAAAGGCTCAATTGTACTTATATTCTCTCCTTGCAGGGTCCGAGGAAGAACGCACCCCAAAGAGTGTGATGTATACAACTTACCGTAATGTAAGCATTAGTGGCTACTTCCACGACTTGAACCGTGACCTATCGGTCACACAAAGACAACTTTATCATTGCTCGAAGTTCCCTTCTCACTCTACCAGACTACCACTATCATCACCTTATTTGAAAGTCAATATATGATAAAACTAAGGCACTCTATATAGTAGGCCTTCATTGTATATTCTTATTTTTTTCATATAAGCAAGAAAAAACCATTGTATATGCACCTTTAATTGATTCATTATCCATGATGAAAATCTGATAATTGGGAGATGTTACTGAATAGACTAAAAAAATTGAGCCTGTATTAAGAAGATAGCATAGGATCATGGAATTGCCACAAAAGTACAATAAATTTTAGCTCAAATGTACAATAAATTTTCAAGTTTGGTAAAGTACAAAATGGGACCTCAAATAAGGAACATTAGATGTAGGATTAATCAAACAGATAATCTCTACAACCCGCTTCACTAGTTTTTGACAAGTCTCAAGTAGTTGGTATAAAAACTGGTGAAATTCCAGCCACTCTGACCGAATGTACTAGCGATCAATGAAAGATTTGTTCATAAGATCAACTGCAGAATCCATGAACTGCAACCACGAAATTAGCAAACTGTCAAAAAGGTAAAATGACACTTGTACTGTATGTAACACAGTTCTCCAGCTAAAAAAGTGCATTTTTGTAATAAAAGGTCTATTTGCACATTCTTGATTATACTGTCAAATGTCTAATGAAACTTATACTAGTTAGGAGGGAGGGATGAGCAGCATCATCTGATTTGCAAATTAGCCAAATCCTCCAATGAATGCATTTATAACAATTACATTCACCACGTTGATTATAGTTTTCACATGTCACAGAAAATGAAACTATCTACTCCCCCTTCAGAGATCAACATACTTTTTATCACCTTCTGTAAAGGTTGATCCTTCAAACAAAGTTATTAAAGAAAGGCAAATAGGTGTCACACACTGAGTAAAAAAAATTACTGGTTAATTACCATCAGACAATCTTATTTGACAACGAAAACCAATGTACATACACATGCACTCGGTTTATGTGTATGTGTATTATGTCAATGAGCACCAATATCCACGATTCTTCGTTACAAGTGAATGATAGCACCTACTAACCTTTCTGTTAATATTCCCACTTCAAAAACAATACTGGTCTCGAGTCCAAAAGAGCAAATATACTACAGAAAGCATGCTAACTTCCTAGAGAGTTTAGGGGCTATTCATTTGCTATATCCATATTCCACAAATTTCATAAACTATTACATTAAAGTTCAAAAAGTGCGATACTTTTGCAGGTTATGTATCTCATAAAGCTAAGTCAGTTCTGAGAAAGGCAGTATCTGCTCGTGCAAGGTTATGAGAAGGAATATACATCTGTTTTAATGTCAATCAATCAATAACGGAACCAATTAACTGCTTTGCTTTCACAAGATCTAAACCTGTCACAAGATTCGTCTCAATAGCATTCTACTTTAGATATTTGGAATGCTAAACTAGACAAAGTAAAAATTTACCTTCCCAACTGACTTTAGTTCTCGCCCAACGGGTTCAATAAATTTTAAATCAACTTCAATGGGCCATACCTGCAGGAAAATAGAAAGTAGGAAAGGAGCATGAAACACTAAGCGCTAGGACTTAAATGAAGAGGCACAAGAGAAAAGCCAAAAGATAATTGAGATTAAACATATTTAGCACATAGAGCAAACTCCGATAAGTATTTAACAAGTCCTTTTCATGTGAGCTCCCCGCTCCAACAACACATAAAGGAAAACGAATCTCATTTCCTTCTTTACATGTACTGATATGCAACATCGTCATTCCCTTTCCCTAAAATGCAAAGTGGTTTTGAGCCGAGCATCAGTTCAATCTTAACACAAATACGGCTGCTAGGACTTTCAAATGCTAATTGCTCGGAAGATTTCAGCATGACCAATTTAAATCCCCATAACAGAGTAGTTTTATAATTTAAAAGATGCAACTACCAGAAGAACCTAAATTAAACTAACAATGAGAAGCACTTGACCAGCTTAATGAGCTAAATAACATCACCAAAAGCATTTCTTTTTTTGCTTTCCTTTTTCTTCTTTTAACACTTAAATATGAAATTGAGGAGACCCCCCTATGAACAGTCAAGTCCTAATTAATTATGCCCTACAAGCTAGCGATAACTAGAACTGGACTACAGTCGCAAGCTTACATTAAACAAATCACCAGTCCTTTCAAAGGATCAGTCCTACATACAAGCTAGGTTTCCTCATTCAGAATTCTACTTATATTACATGACAACAGGCTAAGCAGTGCAGCATCAAATTGTAATTGTCGTCTTAAACACGCATTAAATAAAGAAAAAAGAACAAGTTAATTAGTGGAAACAGATAGAAGCACCTTAAACCCCAGAAGCTTGATAGGTGGATTCTGTCCAGGAACAATGCAATCAGGGCCTGCTGCTTCTACTATTGCCTCCGTGCCCAATCCGCTTCCAATTGGATCTGGGTGCTGCAATTCCCACCCAAACAAACCACAAAGATTACACCTTTTTGAAGTAAATTCCCTAGCCTCTCACCATCCCACACCCCCAAAAAAAAATGAATTAAAGAAATATTAATGTTTCTAAATGAACCTTGATGATGGAGAGAACATAATCGGAATGAGGGTTTTGAGGAAGACGAAGAATAGGGGAGTGATGAATTTTGGGGATTGGTCTTGCACCATAACCAGCTGCTCTCCACGGCACATCTTTCTGTAAAACAGCCGCTCCTCCTCCACCCATTGAACGATTATGGGTTTGCTACTGAATTCTTCTTCTATTTTGCAGTATTGGTTAGTATAAATAAATGTAGTGTCATGGCAGTGAAGAGAAAAATGATGTGTGAATGAAGATGAATAGAGCAATGGATTAGCTATAACAAGTGGCGCTGATTGGGTTTTAGGGGAGAGCATCTGTTTTTGTCATACTCAGATTTTTTTGAGTTTGAAAAATACAACTCCTCGAGTTACTGAAGTATTAATGGAAATCATATAAATGTAAGAATAATTGACAATGATAAATCAAATAATTTTGATAGATCAAAATGTTATAAATAGAATTAATTTAAGATGAATGTCTCTATTTTAGAAAGATTGTAGGGTTTGTTACTTTGTAGCTAAGTCATTTTTTCTTATAAATAGAAGGGTTCTATTTCATTGTAATTTATCTCAAATCAATAAGAATTTTCTCGACTTACTTTTCTCTATAATACTCTTCTTCTTTTATTGTTATATAACACATTATCAGCATAAGACTCCAACCAATTAAATAGAGGGCGATTGTTTTAATTTGTAGATATACTATTAATTAGTTGTCTAGCATTTGAGAAATTAAATCACTCGTGGAGAGAAGATATAGGAATTTGCGTGAGGCTCTTGGGTGAATATATTAGTATTCCTATACTAGACATTTGCTTCGGTCACCAGACTTTTGGATACGTGCATGGCGCTCAACTTGTACATAATGTTGAGCATAATGATTGTCAATTATTTCATGAACTTCCTTCAGAATAAAATCTGGACTTAAGGTAAGTATTTTACCTTATTTTTCTCTTTTAAATTCTTGAAATTCTATAATTTAATTTTAAATACAATCAAAGACATTAAATTTTGATTATAACTCTAATGGGGTTTGTAAGAAATTATAACTGCCCAATCAAATTCATGTATAATTTCTATATCTTGCCATGATCAAATTCATGTATAATTGTGGGCACAAGAAGTGAAAACCCGTCCCATTGAATTTGCTTCATTCTCGTTCCCGTAAGAGAATGTGGTAGCAATATGTAATAAGTTTGAAAGAAGATAAAATTATTACCGTGAAGGTATCAATGGATGTGCACGTGACAATAGACGAAATTATAATCGTCATCATTGTGGTAATGAGAACAATAAGAATTCTCAAAATAATCATTCACTCTATGAAACCAATGTTTGTCATCGATTTTACATGAGATTTCGTAAAGTACATATAGATGACTATGGTCCATTCATGATGTGAATATGAAAACATGTGATTTATGAATACATATTCATTTTTGGAAGAATATGAAGGTGCTAGTGGTAGTGAATATATCACACTCACCTCTAGAAAGAGGTTTGAGATGAAATAAGAATAATTTTATTATTATTGCATGATTGGTCATTGATAACGTATTTATTGTGATTATGCTAAAATATTATGGCAATGTGATTATTACAGGGTAAAAGTAATGGAAGCAATATATCTTACCTATAATGATTTTGACCATGACCATAATAGTATAACTTTCTCTTTGAAAGATGTATTTATCATATGGATATTGATGAATATGTGGTAGTACAAAATTAATTGAGAGCTATGCAAAAGCCAACTATTACTTTTTGGAGAAATAAAATTGATTATCAATAAAGTATTGTGTCATAGTAAGACTCAAAGAAACTTATTTAGTTTCTAAAGTATTCGCGAAAGTGGTTGGTTAAATTGAAACAATAAATAAAGGAAAGATTTAATATCTTCTATTACTACAACTTGTAGTCGGATAATATGTATGTGAAAAGTTACTCGTTTTATTCTCCAATTTGTACTACATAAATAAAAGAATACCACAATTGTCACGACCCAGATCAATGGGCCACGACGGGCACTCGGTGTTTTACTTAACTGAGTACCAACGTAACATATTTTTGTATCCTATTATCATAGATAAATGAATCAGAAAGGATGTCATAAGATAACTAGAAAAAATCATGAGGGAATACTCGACATAGTATGACCAAACATGATATACTGACTTATACATATGACTCACGGGCCTATAAGGCCGACATGATCATTTGTAAACTCAAAACATAGGTTGACAAGGCCATACAAGTATCCATATACCTGACATCTGTCTACAAGCCTCTATGAGTACATAAACATCAAAGGTCGGGACAGGGCTCCACCATACCAATCAATACATTTCCAAATTATATTGACCAAATAGGCAACTCCGGAGCAAATGGAGCGCACCAACACCTTCCACTGAGCTGATAGCCTACTTGGAGGACTCTCAACCTGTCTATCGGGACCTGCGCGCATGAAATGCAGCATTCCCAAGAAAAAGGGATGTCAGTACAAATAAAGTACCGAGTATATAAGGAATGAAAACCAGTAAATAAAAGACATGAGAGAAACATGGAGTAAAAGACTCAACATGTAATTCTGAATAGTTCTGTGAATCATTTCATATTTATAATATCATGCATATACGTATAAATGTCATATCATGCATAGGTATTTGCATATATAACATCATCAAGCCTCTGAGGGCATAATCATATCATCTCGGCCACTATGGGCAAACCATCAACGTATACCAGTTGATCAGGTGGTGGTGCTTATATAACATCATAACCTTTTCTCATACCCCATATATATATATATATATATATATATATATATATATATATATATATATATATATATATATATATACACGTATATAACGTCATTTGGCCATGGGTCAATGTGCATGTATAATTGAATGCAATGCATAAGAAGTGAGTTAATAAGGTTTAGCGGTATGTCACAAGATCATTACGTCTTTGATTAATATCATGAAATAAACTTTATCAACTTACGTATTTTCTGAGATCTATGAACAAACGATAGAATAATAAGACATATGGGGAATCAAGAACATAGGAGCCTCTAGTACTTTTAAGAATAGAGTCATTTGTGAAAGTTGCGTATTTGCTCGTTTCGTGTGTATCATATGGATCATGCCAAATGGAAAGAAGGGATAGCCTTAACATACCTGAGCCGATTCTCTTGACAATCCCTCTAACACCCATCAATCGCGACAAAACACGTAACTTAGAGATCGAAGTAGGGAAAATCCGTATGATATTCTTGAGATAGATTATACCGGGCTTCCTTAGAATTTTAAGTCACGTTGCACGTTGTAGGGGTTCGTAAGAATTCTTGTTGAAGATTCATCCATTTCTTTGTAGAGATATCCATCTCCCTTTAATAAATTAGTAGGTTTCTTATAATTTGTGGGCCTCAATTGATATGGATTAATTTGCCAACATTATCCAAACATGCCACCTAACCACCTAGCCAAAGAGTCACCATTTGTCTTGATCAAGAACTCCACTTACAGCCACATTAGGAAGACTATTAGGCTTATTCATATCCACAATTTCCTAATTAGCTTGTTAATCTCCCACTAAATTAATAATTAACTAATTACCCACATAATTAAGAATTATCTCAAATTACTTAAAATACTACTCACTTTTAAAACACTTTATACATCTTACTATCATGGTCATGTGGTACCTTGTATGGCACTAGTCCATATATACGGGGTATTATAACTTGGATCGTATTTTATCCCAAATTGGCAATCTTTAATGAAACTCATTTTATTTGATATGTTTACCCTCTAACCACGGTACTTACTTATTATCTGTTATAAATAGCATAAATACTTATCACTTCAAAATAATCTTTTCCTTGAACTGATGTCAATTATCTTACAGGAAATCTAATGTACAATACTACGGGGTGTAACATCGACGTAATATTATGAGGTGTAACATCATTCCCCCCTTTGGAACATTCGTCCTCGAATGTCGACTGATGCACTTATCAGTCTTATAACCGGATAGCTCTTACGAATGGTTTTAATATTTTCCTTTCCATTTAGGCAACTGTTCTCTGAATAAATCCAAAGTCCAGGGCATTCCCACCTTTAGGACACTTTCTCACACCACGGCCTGTGGTCGGAATTTTTTCGATCTCGTAACTCTTGCTACCTTCTGTCATGCAGCCTGTACGACTTTTTCCTTGTATGTGAGCCTATGCGACTCTTCCCTCCAGCTTTTAGACAATCTCTAGGACTCACTTTTGGAGCATATATAGAACTTGACAAGATGTCCCTCCGGGCATCTATAGGTGTACTGGAGTTCTTCGCTCGGTACTTTGTCGAACTTACGACTATTGATATATCTTGTTTCATAGACCCATTTATCTATCCGTACGACTTTACTGCATCTAGGTAGGTCGTATTATACCATAAAGCTTACTTCAATTTATTGTTGTTGAGGTCTGCTATCAAACTCCCGATTACTCCCATTGCTTATCCTATATGTATAAATCTAAGTCCTTTAATGTTTCTTCATTAATGTTCATATTAAGAATGATGGCCTAATCTCATTTCATACTTTGTAACTTTTATCCATCCATTGTTGATTCACCTCAATGTTAATCTACAATCTACCACTGATAACTTGAAACCTCTTACGTAATACATTGTCACTGGGGCTTACGTCTCATCGGGGAAAATTTGAAATGACTTGCCTAATCCACCTAGGGGCAGATACTATACTTCAATAATCGTATTTCATAGCATCCCAACGTGATTCTTCTTATAGGGGTGTATTCTAATCCTGTGTCGTTTGTGAAATCTTTTTTTTTCTTCAAATCATTACTCAATCAAAGGCCCAAACGTCATCCTTTATCAATCACAATTATACCCTTATTCTACTATCGAGGCAACATTTTATCTCTTCTAAATGCCATTAGTCTTAGACTCCTTTGAGTTCATTCAGGCTATACTGAGCTTTTTATAACTTAGATAAACCATTAGCTCTCTTGTTTTCATGGGCTTAATCCCAAGGACTTATCCATTCTCGTCACCTTCTCACTCACCTTTCCTTATCCTTACTAATGTCTTCCTAAAACCTTGTCACTCTACCATAATTTAGCTTGCAACCTACACATATCATTTATACTACTCACAACCTTCCTTCAACTTGCTTGCACCATATATTTCCTTATGTTATTCTGGAACATCAAACGAGACATCACATCGTCTTTAGCTCTTCTTTACTCTCTTAACTAGACCTCTCGATACCTAGAAACCATAGGCTGGAAGATATGCCACTGAAGATGCCTCTATCATTCCTGGATACTGAATCCCAACGCTTCTAGCCTTATATAATGTATGGACTATTCACAACCTTCTGCACTTGAGTATCTCATACGTTGTTCATATTTACCTTACTTACCTTAAAATATCGTCTCGCATCTTCTATCTCTTTCATAACCTCCCTTCCATATAGGTATAATTCATATCCACAACTTGAAGCTCTATTATAATACTTTCACCTCTGGTGCATACACAATCTGGTGGGAGCTTCATACTGACTTCTTATGAGGCTGGTACTCTTCTAACTGGCTTTATCGTAGAGTCGTTATAGAATATGACTACTGTACTACCTCTCTTGAAGCCTTCTTCCTTGTTTCCTCAACTACTCTTTCATTGTAGTACTTAGGGAGGACCCTCTGACTCTTGTAAAGCTGCGATCTTATTACATCGTATACTCGGCGGAATTTTTGAGGTTCTTCCTTGCCTATAATTATCCGTAGTTATTTACCTCCACGCTCTTGTGCTTGTAGGGTTGCTTCTGAACTAATATTTTGATTGTCTTCCTAGTGTCACTCTCTTTTATTTCCATAACACTCATGCAGTATCTTAAACTACCCCAACTTCTATCAAAATATATCTCAAGTATTACAATGTCATAACTGCAAGGCTGAATTCCCTATATTGGGTTAAACTATGTTTATCTTGCATGATCTGATGATTTGTCTATAACCTCTTGTCTAGCCATAACTAGGCTCTTCCTGAATCAACTACTAACTACTCGTTGGCACATTCTCATATCAATAATTCCACATAATCTTTATTGGGTTATTTCCTTTGTCTTAACTTACCTCTCACACTGGCTCCTTATTTATCAATAACATCCCGGACAGGAACCCTTACTTCCTTTCCTTGACGTCGTGTTTGCATAATGTTCTGGAATCGTAGCATATTTGGATAAGTGCAATCTCATTTTTATCGCGTTCTTCCTTTACCATTCCATAGTTACTAGAACCACTTAATTCTGACTTAATGTCACATCACTCCATATTCCCGCTTTTAGGGGACTACTAAAATTTATTGCTACGACGATCTACCTATAGATGTTTTACCTCTTCATTTTTTGTGTCTTTTCACATCATTGATGACCCTTACTCGTCTTGCGGTAATCCTTTTGTACCAAGGATAACAAACTTCCTTACTCGTGAAGGAGACACCTAGTGTAACTGGAACACACAATCCCTTAAGCTTAGCTTTGCTCACATTGCTTGCTTTAGGGAAGCGTCTTCCTGATGACCTTTAAAGGTTATTCTTATATCATCCATTCTATTAACGTCGGAACGAAATCTCTAAAATTCACATTATGCCGACTATTATCAAATCACTCAGTCCCTAATTCATGTTTAGTTTATCTTGTTCACCAGTCCATACTGATTTCTATTACTTTGGGGTCTAAATTTTCCTTATGGTAGTCGCGTTGGAGTCACGAACTTATTTCTCAAAATGAGGATATGACAGTATGGCCTATACTCTTTTGTTGTCTCAAGGCCTGTCACCTCTCATATTTTCCTTCACTTGACTATAGACTCTGTAATACTGTCATTTTTTTATCTACCGTTGTCATCCATGTATCACATCTTACTCATAATGCTTCATTATCTCTCTTCTTATTTCCCTGCTAATATTTTTGTCTATCACTTTATTTTGAAAACTTCAACAAGACATTCCTTTGCTTTTAGCTCCCTTTCTCCATCCACTGGCGCTTCGGGTTGCCTAACATTCTCTCTCTACTAGGGACGGGAGCCACACTAAGATAATATTTATCCTTTCCAGGCTTCCAGTGCCTATATTCTTTTTTTTTTAAAATTGAACATTCTAGTATTCTTATCTAGCTATACTATATTATAGTGCACCAGTTGGGTGTCTCACAAGGAGATCTATTAGCATATTTGCAATATCATTCAAAAATGTCAACTACCACATATAATCAATCCACCATTTTAGGTTACTCTAACCCCAGGCGGATCCTGATATCCCGTCCTTCTCTTAAACTATATATGTTAGCTCCCATATGGAATAACTGAGATGGGTGTGACCGATTGTACATACATCTGTTACTATTGAAGGTAACTCAAAATGCTTACATTTCTCTGCATGAATTGTAATACTGATAATCCTTGTTAACCGGGTACCTCGTACCTTTCTCTACCTTACTTCTTTTACTTGTTGAAACTGTATCTACCTTCAGATTCTCTTATTCTTTTTAACATATGAGTGGATAGATATTCATGCCTTAGGGATCCTTATCAAGAAGCTTACACATTTTAGTACACACATGATCTGCTGAAGACCTCACATTTACTCATCATAAGCATGATGCAAAATCGAGTTCCTCTGACTCAACTCTTCCACAACTATATCTCTTACCAACCGTCTTTCTAGATGTAGGTATCGTTGTATTACGAATAAAGAAGAATTAGGAGTTTGAATTCTTACAGGTGAGCTCTACCACACGATCTAGAGTAAGAAGAAACAGTGCCAGTCCTAAATGCCATGTAGCCTCCTGTGTATAAGTGTGGTGCACAACACACCCATAAACAAGACTCTACTAGACATGGCTTGTAGACTCCCTAGACATATCTACTCTGATACCACTTTTGTCACGAGCCAAACCAATGGGCCGCGACGGGCACCCGCTGCTTACTCAACCGAGTATCAACGTAACGTATCTTTTGCATCCTGTTACCATAGGTAAATGAACAAGAAAGGTTGTCATAAGAAAACTAGAATAAAGTATGAGGGAATACTCGACATAGGATGACCCAACATGATATACCGAATTATATATATGAGGTACAGGCCTATAAGGCCGACATGATAATTTGTAAACTCAAAACATAGGCCGAAAAGGCCGTACAAGTATCCATATCCTTGACATCTGTCTACAAGCCTCTGTGAGTACATAAATATCATAAAAGTCGAGATATGGCCCCGCCATACCAATCAATACATGTCCAAATCATACTGACCAAATAGGCAACTCCAGAGCAAATGGAGCGCACCAACACCTTCTGCTAAGCTGATAGCCTACTTGGAGGACTCTCAACCTATCTATCGGGACCTGCGTCCATGAAATGCAGCGTCCCCAGGCAAAAGGGATGTCAGTACAAATAAAGTACCAAGTATGTAAGGAATGAAAATCAGTATATAAAATACATGAGAGAAACATGGAGGAAAAAACTCAACATGTAAGTATGAATAGCTCTGTGAATCATTTCATATTTATAATGTCATGCATATGCGTATAAATGTCATACCATGCATAAGTATATGCATACATAACATCATCAAGCCTCTGAAGGCATCCCATCATATTATCTCGGCCACTATGGGCAAACCATCAACGTATACCAGCTGATCAGGTGGTGGTGCGTATATAATGCTATAACCTTTCCTCATACCCCATATACATATATATATACGCGTATATAACGCCATCTGGTCATGGGTCAATGTGCATATATAACTAAATACAATGCATAAGAAGTGAGTTAATGAGGTTTCTTGGTATGCCATAAGATCATTACGCCTTTGATTCATACCATGAAATAAACTTTATCAACTTACGTATTTTCTGAGACCCATGAACATACAATAGAATAATAAGACATATGGGGAATCAAGAACATAGGAGCCCCTAGTACTTTTAAGAATAGAGTCATTTGTGAAAGTTGTGTGTTTGCTTGTTTCATGTACATCATATGGATCATGCCAAATGGAAAGAAAGGATAGACTTAACATACCTGATCCTATTCTCTTAACAATCCCTCTAATACTAGTCAATCGCGACAAAACACGTAACGCAGAGATCGAAGTAAGGGAAAATCCGTATGATATTCTTGAGAAAGATTATACCGGGCTTCCTTAGAATTTTAAGTCACATTGAACATTGTAGGGGTTCATAATAACTATTATTGAAGCTTTATCAATTTCTTTTTAGAGATATCCATCCCATTTTAATAAATTAGGAGGTTTATTATCATTTGTGGGCCCACTTGATATGGATTAGTTTGCCAACATTATCCAAACATGCCACTTAACCACCTAGCCAAAGAGTCATCATTTGTCTTGATCAAGAACTCCACTTGTTGCCGCGTTAGGAGGTCCATTAGGCTCATACGTATCCACAATATCCTCACAATCAGGTCCTCGGCCTCACTCAGTCATCAATCTCTCCAGTCTCTCGAACTCTCAAAACTTTATGAAAGAAATCAACCCAAACAGCAATAATATAATGTATCAACAAGGAATAACAAAGACTGAGATATGTTAGGCAAGTAGAATTTGAGACTAAGTGAAAACAGAATATAACAGGTAAATCAACATATACACGGCCTTTGTGGGTCCCAACAGTACTGTGACACCTCCTTTTTCCACTACCCTCCGGATTGATGAAGGGTAATAAGGGAGCTTTTCCACTTTAAGTGAAATTATTCGGATTTGGGATTTATTTTAGTTTTCAGAGTCGCCACCCGGATTTTTGACGATGCTTCGGGACACCGTTTTGTTTTAGAATCCCAAACCGAGGAAACTTTGACTCTGTTTTGACTTGTCTGCGACCAGAAATCCGAGTAAGGAATTCTGTTAACCCGGGAGAAGGTGTTAGGCACTCCCGAATTTCGTGATTCTAGCACGGTCGCTTAACTATTAATATTTGGCCTAAATTTTCCGATTATTTATATATTTTAGCCTATTGTGCATTTAGCCGTTTTAATTTTACCGCTTTTAATATTTATGGATTTATCTTGAAACAAGTCACGATGGAGTGCACTTGTTTGTCTTTTGGACACATTATAACTACGCTACATGAAATGCACCCGTAATTACAACATGTGATTTTTATTATAATTTGAATTTGAAGACGGGGACATGAGTTTTCGCACCCGAGTGTAGATTAAGTAGTCAAGACTATGATCGTGACGGTTTTATAATGCCTATTTGAGGCGATGTTTGAGTATTCTTTATGTTTTCTATTTGAAGGAGAATTTTAGTTTTAAGATCAATTACGGCGTTTATGGATTTATCTTAGACAAGTCACGATGGCGTGCACTTGTTGTTTTTTAGCACACGACAAACACGTCACATGAAATGCACCCGTGGTTGCTATGTACATTTTATTGATGTTCGGAGTTGAGGGTCGGGGGCATGATTTTCCACTCCCGAGTGTAGGTTATGGTAGCTTTGGTATAATATTTGATTTTTTATCAAGTTTCAAGCTAAAAGTCTTGTTCTTTCTAAAAGACTGCCTAAATGATGTTCACTAAAGACGACATGTTTCGGGCTATGGCCATATTTTA
>ML333986.1:0-26352 GCA_005239505.1 Nicotiana paniculata
ATATCAAATAGATTTGTCCTGGTTTTTCTTATCTTTCATTAGATAAGAGTTTCAAATTCACTTTATTGTCATATCATATACAAGACTATTGATGATTTATTAGTCAATTCCTTTGGGTGATGACACAGAGTCTTGCGGCCGTATGGTTTGTGGAGGTTAAGTGCCTAATGCTTTGAGAACATAACATAATGTCGACTAGTAGCACTTCTTGAAGAGTTTCTTTGTATTACTCGATTCTCCCCGTTTCTATTTAAGGATGACCTGTTATGTTCTTGTTGCACCTATTGGAGAAGCCTAGACAGTAGAAGGGAAATAATTTTAGAACACGAGCTTTGGAGTCGAGACTAGTATCTGTTCTTTTTTGCTCCAATTCAATCAAGTTTCAGAATTTAGTCACTGCAAGGTCATCTTGATGTAACAGATATTTCTAGCAACTAGAATGAATGGGAGAATAATATTGGGCCAGCGCTGATATTTCAGTATTTCTAAGGCTGAAAACAGGTCAATCAGAGACTAACTAAGCCAAGTCATACCTAGTAAACCTTTTAAAATGGACAGGGTATATTTTCCCTTTTCTTATAGCATGGCAAAAGAAGTGCAACAGGAAGAAAAATGAATACCTTCATATACAGTATGGACGTGACTGACCCCTGTATAATTTTTGTATAGACTAACAAAGTTGAAGAAACATAATCAAAAGATTTTATCCTGAAAGTTTTCTGGAGACTATTCTTTTTCTTCTTTCATTATCGGCCTTAGAAGATTGTGAATTTTTTGTTTTTTGTTAGCTCCTTAACTGGTGGAGTTTATTGATTTGCAATGCAGAAGATGAAGTGGAGCAGCCAAGCAGCCCATCTGTGAAGAAGGCTGAAGAAAAGGGAGTCACTGTAGTCCATGAAGTCAAATGTAAACTTTATGTGAAGGTAATATAGCAAGTGCTTGCTCCTGTTCAGAGAGAAATATATCATGTATAGTTCTTTTTGGTGTTGTAATCATATTACTGGATGGTTACTACCCATTTTTCAGGTCTTTGAACTTCAGCTATATTTTGTTTGTTATGTACTATCTTTTTTTCTTCCCATTCCAGTTTATGTGAACCTATTTCATTTTTAATCCGTTCTTAAAAAAATGAACCCTTTCTAAATTTGAAAAGAATTTAACTTCAACTTCCCATTTTAGACTACAAATTACAAAAGTTTTCCTTTCTTAAACTCCGTGCTTAGTCAAATAGGTTCACATAAATTGAAATGGAGGAAATAACACTTTTGGTTTTTATTTGAACTGCGATTCTCTCATCAATGTTTGTTCGAGGAGTAACTTATGCATGCCTCATGTTGACAACAAGTGACCAATGAAGTGTAGTAGTCAATCGCCTTTGAGGCATGGAATAGCAGATATTTTTTAGCCTTGCCAACATTCTCTGTAATACTAGTTACATTGCTCTATGGCATGTGCAGGGGTAGCTTCAGCAGGTGAAGCACACTGAGCTGAGTCGCTGAGTCATGTCCACTTAGTTGTATTCTTTTGTGTTTTGCATGTATGACTGCATTTTTTGTTGCATTAGATTGCTTTAAGTTTTGTATAAAAGGGCATTCTTATGCTACAGAAAATGCTTAGACAGATTGCTACATTCTCTCACTGTGATCTCATATAACAACCTTTTTTGGATAAGGTTCTCATATTATTATCACATTTTTTCGTTGTCGTTTAACCTTTTTACTTTATTCATTGCAATCAGCCTCTTGTCACCAAGGCACTATAGTTTCATGTTTCTAGTGGATCATCCTATAAGTTTGGCCATGAAGATTCTTTTCGAGATTCAAATTCAAGTTGTTGACTTATTTTATATGTATTAAAATTATGTTGAGTTTGAGTTATTTTTTCTAATATGTTGAATTTGAGTTGTCTAGCTTGATACGTTATACTGCTCAAGTTATGACATTTCTTCCTCTCTATTTTTTCCTATTTCCATTTGCTCAGTCAACTGATCCAGCGGATAAAGATGCATGGAAAGACAGGGGCACTGGTCAGCTTTCTCTTAAGTGTAAAGAAGGTGTTAGCAAAGGTACCCGGGAATCCAAACCAACTATTGTGATACGAAATGATGTAAGTTCCTACCATTTGTTGCTTCCAGTGCACCCCCATACCCCACCCAAAGTAAAATAAAATGAAATAAACCCTAGTCCCAACAAGGAAATAATACCCTTCTATTCTCTATTAGTTTATTCTGCTTTTTTTTTCCTTTGGATCTTTGAGTAGGAAGGGACGCATATATTTGTCAGTTGAACTACAAAGGCAGAACTGTGAGATGGGAATCACAGTTGCAGTATGTTCAGTTTAACCTGTAGCTGTCCCCTCTCTTCAGGGTTTATTTAAATTTTGTTACTAATAACTAAGATAACATTTGCCACCGCCTTAGTGGGCAACTACCGGCACGTATGCTAGTGGGAGATAGCAGGTATCTAGTGGAATAGTCGAGGTGCTCACATGATACCACGGGCACCACTGTTATATAAAAGAACGAAAAAGAATAATAGTAGAGGTAACATAAGCAGTAAAATTGGGATGTCATTTACTCTAAGGGGGGCCGTATGGAATTGGTCAAGAAGACAATTTCTATTTTTCTCTGACTTGCCATAAAGCAAACAAAAGAAACAAGATTCTTATTTCTCCTACATTTGCCTCCTTTTCTTTACCCTAGAGTTTGAACAGGCCCTGAGTTTAGAAAGTGTTTTTTTCCATGTCTGAGGGAGATGATGCTGGATAATTAACTGCTTGCTATTGCACTCTTTGGGAAAGGAGTATTCAATCTTGCTCTTCAGACAGGAGAACTAGATCACACCTTAACCTTTCTACTTATCTAAAAGAAGATTACACCTAAAATTTTGGCGTATTTTGTACTTGTTGCAGGTTGGAAAGATTTTGCTTAATGCGTTGTTATATCCAGGCATTAAAACAAACATGCAGAAGAATTCCATTGTTGCAATATTTCATACCTCGGTAAAATTTCTAAACCACGAATATCCATCTCATTCTTAGAAAATGCTCGCCAATTTGAACAACTCCCTGTTAGTGGAAATTTAACTCACGTGGTGCTTGAAAGCTTAGACAGTTGGGAGAAAACGACTGTTTCAAGAATGCGCAGTTCAGCTCACTGTAACTACCATTCATCAAGTTTTTTCCCAATTTACTTAAAACAATAATGCTTAAACTTGAAGAGCTTAGTTCTATTTCCAACTGCATTAACTGGTTGCGTGTATGCTTGTATTTCTTAGGGTGATGGTGATAATGATGATGTTGTTGTCGCACGGACATTCTTGATAAGAACGAAAACTGGGGAGGATAGAGATAAATTGGCAGCGGTCATCCAGGAATATGCTCCTGCTGCCTGAGGACTACTTTGTCAGCAATTCTTTTCTGTATCATACCCACCTCTGGGCTGGACGGATGCTTGGAATGGATCGCTTTACCTCTTCGACAGTTTCTTGGAAGACTCTTGACGGTGTAGCAGTTAAATTATAGCTTAGCTTATTTTGCAGTACAAATGAATTGATCCTGCTGTTGTGGGAATACTGTCCCATCGAGAGGCTTTTACACACTGTTATGTATAGAGGAAAGAATTTGAGATGCTAGAGCCCAACAGAAAGAAAAGAAATGTACACATTTCTAATTATTGTTGGAGAAGAGGACCTATTTCATTCAATTTTTCCATCTTTCTGCGCTCGTGTATTTTTCAGTAGCTAAATACCAAAGTTCAATTGCAAAAATCTATTTGCTGACATTTTGGATATTGATTTTATGAACTATGAAGTTTAAATATAGAAAGATTAAGACCTGATTTGATGAATTCAGCAATTTTACACTGTAACAAGCTAACCTCAAGGCATAAATACAGATCACTAGTGACAGCAATCTCATAAATGTACTTACTAACAATCTCATAAATGTGATTTGCAGCTATGCTTGGTAACTTGCGCCACTGTACTCTAATTTTTTAGTATAATCAATTTCCTTCTTCAAAACTTGCTAACTAGAAATAAAAGCACGCCCTACCAAATTTGAACCTTTTTGAATCATATCATGCGGACATTGATATTCCAAGTTGAAATGGGTGTCATGATCCTCACTTTACAAAGGCAAAGAACTGCAACCTCACTAGTTGCTCAACTGATCCGGCAATATTGTGACTGCTCTATTTTGGTCCAGATACATCTTAATATAGCAAGCGCTGCATGCATTAGGCTCTGTATAACAGTGAGGAATATTACACAGCCAGGCGACTCTCTTCACTCTCAGGGAGCACAATGTCTAGCCTCATCATAGGCTTGTACTTGTGAGGAATTTGAGCACCAGCCTGCATACAAACTTCAACCACGGCTGGAGCCTTCCCATAGAACCTCTTTAGTGTACTCCTCAAAGGGGTTCCTTTTGGATCTCGAACATGCCACACATAGTTTGGGGGAAACACCTCATCCACTGTTGCATCTTGCCAGCCATGTTTTCCATCCCTCCATTGGTGTTTAAATTCGCCACAGAGCTTAGCATTGTGACCACATGGCCCCACATGGACCTCTGAACAGTACCCGCAAGCTTTGACAGTGTACTTCTTCATCAACCTAGTCACCCCCCATTTCACTTTCTCATATGCGTCAATTGTCTCCTGCGCAATACGTGGTACCTCTGACTCCAATGGTGGAGCAAACCGTTCAAAAGACCGATGGGTGTCAAGATCCAAAATAGCTGAACTTGTGTTTATAGAGGGTCTAGGCTCCTCAACTAATCCACCTATGTCAATCACTTTCTTTCCTATCATTCTTATGGGTTTAGTCCTTCTCCGTGAAGGATATCCTAGCAGATCCACGCCAGCTTGGATGCAAAGTTCTGCAACTGCCGGAATTCTGTCGTAGCTGAATCGTGTCTCATGCTTAATGCGCGTGCCAAAAGGATCATACATATGGTATGACTCAATAGGAATTAGCACATCATTAATTGAACCCTTCACCCATGAGTGGAAGCTTCTGCGACTACTGTTGGTCGGGCCAAGGCAATCCTGAATGTCATGACCACTTTGAGCAACATGGATTTGTGAGCATTCACTGCAGGAAAAAACTAAGAATGTGAGTTGATAGGGAAATGAAAATGTGCTCATTAACTTTATAATCAAACAGGGTTCAAAAATCAGTAAACTGTCATTCTTAAAAGTTACCTACAAGCATGGACAGGAACATAGTGGAGAAGCTGTGCAAGTCCTCTAATCAAAAGTTTCCAAGCATCTAATACTTCATAAGCCACCGGAATTAAGTCAGGCACAAGCAAACCATTTTTAGGGGGTTCAAGCTTCTTTTCTATTCCCATTTCTGCTAGCTTCTTATCAGCCCTAGCAGCCTGCTGAATTTTCTTGAGAGGCATGGGATAGGGCTTCTTCTTTTTCTTGGGCAGGACTGGGGGAAGATCCACATTCTGCTGCACAGCTTCACGTTTCTTAGAGTTTCGACCTTGGGGATGCCTCCTATCAGTAGAAAAAACGGTTACTTGTCTTCTTGGACCAGTAGCATGAAATCTACGATCAAACTGCAGCCAGAAACAAGTATTGTAGCCTTCATGTCAAACATAGGCAAAATCTCAAACCATCAAATTATTACCAAGTTTAACCAAAGAGCAGTTACACTACATACAACACCAGTCACTGTTTACTTTTAAAAAAAGAAAAAATAACAAAACTTTTTTCTCAAAAACAAATAAATATAATTCAAGTTAAAAGTATCTCGAACATGCATCATACAACAACAACAACAACAACCCAGTAAAATCCCACCAGAGAGGTCTGGGGAGGGTAGAGTGTACGCAGACCTTACCCCTACCCCGGGGGGTAGAGAGGCTGTTTCCGAGAGACCCTCGGCTCAGAGACATAGATCTGTGACAACAAAACCCGAAAAATAATATCAGCAACGTGAGAGACAGCAAATAAATGGAAAAGCAGTAACACAAATATTATGCAAAAGTGTGAAATACAACATAAATCGCTAGCAGTGCTGACAAAACACTAACGTATTCGTCGGTACAAAGAGGGAAACCGGGACAAAGAGGAAAACCGTTCGACTACCCTCAATTTCTCGCATAGATATACAGAGCCTATTAAAAGCATATTTGGCAGTTCAGAAAAAAATCATTAGCTTGGGTGCCTCTTCTTTAAGAAACTCGTTCGAGCTTCCCTTGGAAAATCAAAAACTTGACCTTCAATCCAAATCTGAAAAAGATTTCAGGCTAATCCAACCAGAAACTTGTACTTTCAACCTCCATTGCATTGCTTTCCTTACAAAAATAGCCCACCAAGAGCTCTTTCAATCCAACCCTCTATTCACTAAAATATCTCTCTGACTAAAAAAGTGTCTAACAGAAAGCAGGTCATTAACAGACTGATTTCCTTCTACATAACCTCTGACACAGAATTTCTACTCTCTTGTTGGCTTTCCTTTTTCCTTCTCTACAGGATACATCAGATTGGACTTAAAGTATCCGCAAGACAGCATCATAGCATGATACTAATTACTCGTGATAGAGGGAAGAAGCTTTTTGCCCAAGTACCAATTATTGAGCATGACAAGATAAATAAGTTGCTCTTATATTGCATGATAACTAAGAGCATTTGCCCATAATCATGCTTTCTTGGGACAAACAGCACAAAGCTTCCACTATGCATGAATGCACAATCTGCGTGAAATTTGGACTCAATTTCTCTTCTTGAAATATATCATCCTTTATGGTACGAGAAGAGGCAGAGGGCGACTTTATCCAAAAAAAAAAAAGAAGAGGCAGAGGGCGGCCTAATAAGTATTGGGGCGAGGTGATCAGGCAGGACATGGCGCGGCTTCAGATTTCCGAGGACGTGGCTCTTGATAGGAACATGTGGAGGTCGAGCATTAGGGTGGTAGGCTAGGGATAGTCAGGAGTTCTTCTCTCTTTGTACCGGGTAGCCTGGTAGAGTTTTGTTTAGGTTTGTTAGCGGTCTATGTTGTGTTCACATTGTTGTTTTGCATAGTTTTGTGTTATTGTCCTTTCACTTATTCGTTGTTGTTATTATCTTTCTGGCATCTTTTGTTGTTACAAGCCTTTTCTTTTATTTCTTTTATGATATTATTGTCTCTTTTGTTGAGCCGGGAGTCTCCCGAAAACAGCCTCTCTACCCTTTTCGGGGCATGGGTAAGGTCTTCGTACACTCTAATCTCCGAGACTCACTAGTGAGATTTTACTGGGTATGTTGTTGTTGTATCCTTCAGGAAGCACATGAGAGCATCAAGAGACGAATGAGTCTCCCGGAGAAAATACTCGAGTAGACCAGTTATTAAAGCAGAAATCTGACTATATTGTCCACTATACTTGGACAACGTCCAATTAAGAAAGAGTAAAAAGTTGCACACTACAGCTACCAAGAAAGAATACTGCCGAGTACACATACATATGCCATAATATTACTTTCTTCATCTAATTATAGCTTGAAAGTGGAAAGGGAGAAATCTGAAAGCAAATAAATGACCAATCATTGGAGCAAAATAACATAATCTAGATCAGAGCGAAAAGAAACCTTTAGAGTAAGCAAATAAGGCCGTTGTTGCGACTTATATACAACCACGCCGGGACAAGCACCTGAAAATGGAAGCCACATGAAATATTCTCCACAAAAGGTCCTTATACTGACATATACAGAACTTCCATAAATTTCTCTCTTTCTCTTTTTTTTTTTTTTTTTAGTCAATGAGCTAACAATAATTCGTCATCTCCTAGAGCATATATAAAGACTGAGGTCTTCGACATGAAAGTAACCAACAAAAGATATTTCCTCCACTCACTAAGTGGTGGTAAATGGCAGAAAAAACATTTGTATCAGATATCCTGTCAAGCTACAACTTAAAAAGATAAGAAATTCTGACATGGCAAAGACTTGAAGTAGGAATCATTTTGAGATGGCTGCCGTGGACTATATGTCACAGCTGGAAAATTCTGGAGCATCTCTTTCTCCTTGCTTTCTGTCTGCCTGCTGGCTCCAATGAGTATGCAATTTTTGCAACTCAAAACTGTCCTGCAAATGCAGTTTAACTAGTTGAGGAACTAAAATCAAGATGAACCAAAAAGCAGATTGAATCACTAGATTAGCTAACAGGGTCACTTGAAACTTTAAAAAAAATTAGTACTTCAATAGTTTCATGACTTAAATTACAGAATTAATCAAATACTTACGGTTTAACTAAACTTATAAGAGCATTGCAAAGTAAAGTTCAATGCCATTCACATTCATTTTGAGGTCCTAGGATGTAAAGCAAAAACAAACAATATCCCAGAGCAATTTCAATCAATCTGGTATACTATTAATAATTACTATGATAGTTTTTCCCAGTAACTTTTTGGTCATCGTCACCAACTCTCATAGAGTCGCATATTCAATTCACATAATAGCACTACAAAGAAACCTACATCCGTCCCTACCTTCCTACCCCCCCCCCCCCCCCCNAAGGGCATGACCAACCTATGACCACATAATTTCCATAAACCAAGGTTTTTAAACTACCTTGAAAAATCAAGAATTCAGTAAAAAACTGAGCCCAAAATCGCATCTTGGGGGAAAAAAGAGAGTCAAAAAAAGAAGAAAACAATTTTGACAAACCAAATTAACTTTGAAATGAATTTTTTTTTTTATCCAGGGGGAAGGGTGAAAGTTGAGCTTGCCTCAATTTCTTGAGTCTAACGAGAGTCTGCTTGTACTAGTTCTGCTTTTTACGTTTGCTATTAATCAAAATAAAGAAAAATCAGGTACACTGCTTTGAACTGGAGTTTGATAGATTGGGTGCAACAGAAAAACTCTAGGCTAATAGTTTGGAATTAATTAAAGAACAGAAAGCTGAGATTTTTATAAAAGCGTGTAATATTACTTGGACCCATGAGGTTTGTGAAATTTATACATACACCCCTCGTGTTCTTTAATTGGACTTAAAGTTCACTATGTTTTTAGAACTCTTTAGCCAAATCAATGAACTATGTGCAATCCAGCTCCTATTAACTATAAGTAATTGAGGAAAAAGAATAATCGATTATTATCGAGGAATCAAACTATCTTTAACTACAACTTTGTTCAAACGTTTCCCATATTTTTACTTATAAAAAAGTAAATTCCATATTACTTTCTCTGAAATTTCACAATATGTCAACATTGTTTGCAAGAAATTTAAGGACTGAAACTCAAATATATATAAAAAAGAAAATAGATTTTCACTCATACCTCACTACTCTTCTTTGGCTAGAGGGAGTAATCCATAGTTAATCATAATTGAGCTGTGACTTTCTGCATATGATATGTGAATTTAAAACTGTAGAAACATTTCTTGTTTAAATGAAAATGTATATTCGAAGAACAAAAACTGTATAAACGTCCGAGAAATAAAACTATAGAGGATGAGACTGCACAACCATTCCAAATTCCAAATTATGCTCAGAAAAGAAATAGTGTTGAGTTGTTGATGAATAGCCGTTTATGCTTTCATGTAGGAAGGCAATTTGAGAGCAAGATCAAATAGGCAACTGCCCTGTGATAAGGGTCCGAGCCACAGTAACATATTGATCAAAATGTGCTTACAACAAAACGATCTTCTTCTTGCAAATACATTCAAGTCATTATTTGATAAAATAAAAACATCATTTGCCAGCCAATCAATAGGGACAGGCCTTCTCAAATTCCTGTTGCTCTTTACGACACATCTCAAACTCATTTGTGTTGTAGTACATGCATCCAGCATACGCATCCATCTCTTTGTTACACCTTTGATGGAGATCCTTCAACCTATAACCAAAAACGAATGAAGGAGTAAAATAAAAAATAATATGGAGCTATAGCTCGAGAAGTTAAAAAAAAATGAGTAAGGTTTCTCACAGTTGCAAGATCATAAGTGTTCATCGAGTATCATTCAGGTTTCTCACAGTTGCATAAGCAATAAGAATCATTAAGTATCGCTAACACAACTTGGTTTAAATTACAAAATATCAAGATTTTAAGCAGCCAACATGTACTCAGTAAGACCAGGTCTATGTTAGTGGAAATCCACCAAAACATGGCCACTCCACATGTCATCTTTATATTATCTCCACCTTCCCCGCACACGGCCCTAACCTAACCCCAATTCCTCCCCCATGATTCTAGCTATTGACCAATGGCTATGTACCAGGAGTATATACTGTTACAAACTTAGAGGCATATCAGATGACAATAAGGAACAAAAATCAATTGGTTGCCTAATAGTTGACTCTTTTCCACATTAATCAGTTCTGGGTGTCTAGCGTGGCATTGACTTCTGTTCAAATCTTAGTCTGCATATCAGAGGCATCCAAGCAGGGTACAAAGAGGATTTGCAAGAGATACAATGTATGCATTCACCAATAATATGCACACATAAAAGACCTGAATGCTAGACAATACCTCGACACAGCAAGGCCAGTCTTGTTTGCAGGAAATAGCATGCAGGTCAACGTTATTTAGTTGATGGCTTTTAGAGTTGTTTATCTACTCGTAATGTTGATGATGGAGAGATCAAAGAAGTGCTAGAGGAGAAGAAAAATTCTTTTGAGAAAATAAAAATATAAGTAGCCTAGAATGGCATTTGGTGTAGAGAGGTTGATTCGGTTGCTCAGTCAAACGAAGGGATTGCCTTACGTACTTATTTATGACTCTCTCTAAAGGGGGCCTGCATTAGTTTAAGAGAATTAAAATGTCACCGGGAAATAACACAAGTAACTGAGTATAAATAATCAGGTAACTGGCCCCAAGGTTTCTGTATCGTAGGGACGTTTCTCTTTTTTCTTTTTTTCTTTTTTTAGAGGGAAGGGGGGGATAAGTAGGAAAACGGTTAGCACTGAAAAGGTACTTACAGAGCTTTCCGACATTGTCTAAGAACATGCTTCAGAAGAATTCTAATGAGAGAAATATCCAAGTCCAACGTCTACGTTAGATAATAAGGGGATGACAATATCCAACCAGCCTTTTATTTCAAGCAAAACAAATTAGCAAGATAACAGAAATTACCCTTGATTGCACCGGTTTAATCACTCCAAATATATCCCCGTACTACAGAATATGCAACTACTCTGATCAATAATGTTTAGCAACGGCATGGTGACCAAGGAAGAGGATCCTGAAAGCAATCTAATTACATAACGTAACTCATGCAATACACACTCATCTGCACATGGCAAAAGGATATAAACAATTACAAGTATTCACTATGTTATAAGAATTTCCAGCTTCTATGCTAAACGTATACTTCTTCAAGAACAACTTTAATACCAGCACGCATACAAATATCTAACCTCTGTTGACTTCATAATCGATTTAACACTCCTAAATACACAAACTTTCAGTCTTTAACTGCCAGAAGAGCAATTATTCATTCTTTCTTTTTTCATGACTGAGGCAACTCTAGGTACAAATTTGGTTCAACAGCCATGTTACAACCTCGTCACGTAAGCCTACCACATCACGCACTATACCACCTTTTGCCGTTGCACAGGCAGCACGCTTGTTCATTCTGGTACATTATTGTTTGAAACCATGTTACATTATGCCCTGACTTCTCTAAGTAGTCCAATAAAAGAAACCAAGGAAATATATCTTATTGCTCTTACTACTCTACCAATTACTAGGCAACGAGAACTATAAAAGGCCGTTGAACTGCAAAAGATTCAACCATTATTAAACAAACATTCAAAAAAAACAAAAATTCTGTTCTGACATGAGCTTAAATGGAGCAACAGGGTCAGTGAAGACTCATATAGCCGACCCCAACTTGTTTCTGATTGAGGAGCAACACGATCAGTGAAGATTCATATAGCCGGCCCAAGCTTGTGTCAGATTGAGGCAGAATTGTTGTGGTAGTAGTAGTAGTAGTAGTCGAAGTATCAATCAACCAATCAACTAAACTCACTCCCAAATGAGGTTGGGTTATAAGAATCCTCTACTTTTTGTTATGAGTGAATTGGACCCATTTCATTCCACTACTCAATAATTTGACAAATTAGAAACTTATCCAAAAAAAAATTGACAAATTAGGATTTTGTAAAACGGGAGGTTCTCTAAATCTCACTCTCATGTTAAATGACACACTTGTTCCTACAATAACATACAAATGTCTAACAAAACCAAACATACTTCAGGCAACAATTAAGCTTAAATCCCAGCTAATCAGATCATCTATGATGATCCTTCTGCAACTTTACTTCATGGGACCACCACAACAAAACGAAAATTCTGCTATATATATATATAATGTAACATTAACAAACGGATAACTTAAGCACTTCATATCTTGAATCAGAAAAAAGTCACCTCCTGATTAGTATAAAATATATACAAACAAAGCCCTAAACTTTCTCCTTTTCTCAATAAATAATTTATACACAAATCACAACTATAATAACAATCACAAAAATTCGATAAGGCATTTCAAAGTTAAGAAATATTTGGATATGAATTTATCACTTACAGGCTAAGGACACAGCGAGTGACTTGTTGGCCTTTGTGAAGGCATTTCTCAGGGTTAGGATCGTCTTTTTTGCACTTGAGATATGCTACGTTCTCGCTCCGGCATCTTATGTCAATGTGCTTCGACGCCGACATCAGCACCGCCGATGTTGGGATCGGATTCCCTACTGCATCCACTGCGCTACTCATTCTCCAATCGACCAAACTTCTCACAACTATCGAAACTTCGTTCACTCTCTCTGAAACTGGAGGTAGTCTTCAGATTGCTGCTGATAGATTTCTCCTACCAAAACTTGGGCTGTTTATTTGGGCCGCTGTGGATTGGATTGGGTTGGGTTGTAGCCGTGAAAATAGCATTGGCTAGCCAGTTTTCGGACCGGTAAAGTCAATGAAAAATAGTCACTATTTTGCTGCAACACAAAAAAATTTTACATAATATATTGGAGATTTGTGCACCACTATATGAACTTCCACCATATTATGTTGGAACTCCATCACACGAAAAGTTCCAGCATAATATACTGGAGATTAGAGCACATGTGTATGCACTTCCAACATATTATGCTGGAAGTTCACATGTAAAAAATTCAAACTCCGGTATATTATGCTGTAGTATTTTCCGGATTTTGAACTGTGTTTTCGTTCAGATTTATCTCTACATGAAAAGTGGCTAAAATTTGATTACTTTTGAAACTGTGACTATTTTTCAATTACCACTTGTAGCCTGGTGATTGATTAAGTAGACTGAGAGCTTTTATAGGACGAAGTGCACATATAGCCGTTTTAGACCCTTGTTTAAATAGTGGTGAATATGATCGGCTATTTGTGTAAAATTTCTATTTAAAAATAATCAAAACTTATTCAAAGTATTATTTTAAAGTTTAGACACCTCAGACATTCGAACCCGGAGTTGGAAAATCATAATTTTGAAGTTTCTAACCTTACAGGTCTGAAATTGGGCTTTGCTAAGCTTTAAATTCAGACAAAAAAAATGTATCTGAGCAAAAAATTTGAATGTATCTGAGCAAAAGATTTGACCTTTGGTTACGAAGTTAGGCTTTAGAAAAGCCTCGTTTCAGGCTCAAAGATCTAAAGAAGAAGAGGAGAAAGAAGCATCAGGACAAGGTTGTTCAAATTTAAAGTTTGTCAAAATTGACTAATCTTAAATAATTATAAGAAGACTAAAAATATTTTAAATAGAAGTATTGCAAATGACTACTTTAACATTATTTCTACAAATCAAAGCATGTTAACTCCTCTTACTCTTAAAAAAAATAACTTAAATGGTTTCTAACTCAACCTGTTAAACTAAAAAAAGCATGCGGGTGTATTATATAGGGAAAAGGTCTAAAATTGTCCCTCTACTATACTTTATTGTTTACTTCTGCCACTTGTTATACTATTCGTCCAATCTAGTCCTTACCGTTAATCAACTTTTAAAAATTGCCCGTAACCCTAACGGAGCTACGCCGTTGCAGCTGACTCCCCCAAATTTTTTCCATGTCAGTCGCTAAGTCACTCGTCCCCGCTAAATTAAAATCCCACATTCCCCATTACATTCTCCATTAACAAAGAATTAGGGCTCACATGACCCCAATCATATTTTCTTCGGTCTTCAATGTCGCAAGGAAGTTGTTCATCTCAAATTAGGTGTCGTTGTGGCATCATTGCAAACCTCTTCACTTCAATGACTCCATTAAACCCTGGAATGTGATTTCATAAATGTCTGAAGCCTAATTTAGTCATTCTCTAACAAAAGCTATAAATTATTATCAGATTGCTCTAAATTATAGTCTACTAATAATGATCTTTAGGTCTTCTTTGATTTTTTTTGTGTTCGACAAAATCGTTCTTATGATTATTTTGAATGAGAAGATGAAATCTCCTTGAACAGTGATTTGGTTACAACTAAAGATTTAACATCGTCTTGGGAAGCGATTAAAGTGTCAGGGATAAATTGAAAGAATAATTAATTGCCATGGAGGCTCTACACCAAGTTGTAGTTGCAAAAGTAATGAAATTGGAAGAGAAGGTTTTGAAGACGAGGATGATGTTTATGATTTCATTGGCACTTTTTTTTGGATTTGTTATGTCGTCGATGATAAAGTGAATTTTTGTAAATCTTGTTGATGTCTATTGTTGTAATATTTTTTTAGTGAATATGTATTATTTTCAGGTTCTTCTCGGTTGAATATGTGCGTCTTTATTATCATTTTGTTGATGTAATGTTGGTCTTATATATTTTGTTTTGAACCGTTTACATTAGCATTTTAGTTTTATATATTTTGTTGGAAGTTGTATTATGTGTTGATGTTGTATGTGTTTAGCCATCTTTGTGTATGTATTCAAGGAAACCAATTGTGATGAACCTACTATATTATTAGTTGATGTTACATAGTGATAACCTGCAAATTCCAGGATATGGGCTGATGACAGTTGCTGCACAAAAGTATGTGTTGAAGGCATTGTCCCTGTCAAAAATTGGACAATATATTATAGTGGTGAACCTGCAGATTCCTAAATCTTGGACAATGAAGGAGTTGGTCAACATCTATAAATTAGACAATGAATAACAATGAAATGAATCTTTAAATTCATAAACTCATAGTTGCTTCATTTACAAGGGGATGTCACATTAACACCCCAAAAAATATCACAACCAAGTGATATCATGACATCTAAATTTCCCTAACTAAAAAGTCAAACTACACTAAACCCCAAACAAGGGGATGTCAACTTATCACCCCCAAAAATTATACAATTAAGTGATAACATGACATCCAAGTTAACAGGTCACTTACTAAACAGTCACACAACCAAAAATAAAAAGTTTACTTGCCTGGCAGTAATAACATCACAACCAAAAATATACAAACATAATAGAGTTCAATAGCTCCACATTTCATCACACCAGATTGCACTAAATCTGCTTTCCCCATTACCTTTCTTTGCTTTCAACTTGGCCAATATTTGTTTGTTAAGTTGATTACCATTAATATCATTTTTTCCTTGCCATTGCAGCTTCTTTAGTGAGAATGGAAGTTTTTATGACTCACTCACACAACTGGCATTACTAACAAATCCAATTTCCCTTGTTCTAATTGATGTACTTTGTAGTTGCCTCAACTTTAGTCTAGTATCTGCCTCAGAAATACTTCTTGGCTTTATAGATATTTCAGGATTTGTATCAGAGTATGGGTAGTCAAAATCTGCAAAGGAATTGCAACTTGGTTCGTGCCTCTGCACGGAAGGGGTTGGCATAAACAAGAAGTTACAGGATTGAATTGTTTGAGTAGGCTGACAAAGGAATTTCCTCATTAGTGGCTTCTTGTGGCATTGGAGTAGGATAGGGAGATCTGGGTTGTTCATCATTAGTAGCTTCATCAAGTAAAGTTCTCTTCTTTTTTGTCTGTTTTCCCTTCTCCTTGCCTCCAACATGCTGCTTTCCTTTAGAGTGCTATTAGTAATAGAGAAAGATTTTATTAGATATTGAAAGAAAAAGAATGATAGAAAGAGTTATAGTATTGATTAGTTTTGCACATTCTCTAGCATTGTGTTAAGGTTCACCATGGTTGCTACATGTCATTACTCTCCCTTTCCTTGACTAAGACCATTTCCATTGCCTATTAATTTCTTTATTTTTTCTCTTGTTCTCTTAACCTTTAGTCTCCCAGCCATATTTACTAAAGGAGGTGGAGCCATGTATTGTGAAGGGTCAATTTTTCAAAAAATTTCTCCTGTAACTTATGTGAATAAGTTAGGAGATAAGCCTTTTTGGTAAGGTACCAATGAATCTCACTAAAAAGGTCCACCTTCTTGTACAATAATGCACATGTTGCATGAGGACATGAAATGCCACAAAGATCCTATGCAGGTATATTTCTTTAACCTCAGATTCATAATGTGCCTATCACTACTTTCAGTCACCTCGTATCCATTATCTGCACTTTCATTGACATGAAACTTTAATGCAATCCTCGTGAATTGGTTGTACAACTCAATGATTTTGGGGTTGTACTCACTTCCACATGTCATCACCTTAGCTTCATGTTCAATAAATATGTTCATCACCTTAATTCTAATATCCTCAAGAATCTTAATGATTGGCTTGTGTTTTGCTTGCAATATCTATGTATTGAATGACTCAGTCAAGTTGTTGTCCACAGACTGGTTCTTGCAAACAGTATCAAAGAATGACCTACTCCAACATTTTGGTGGATACTTTAACAATTTCTCAACAGCTTCCTTTCCATCATCATCTACTTGACTCATAATATTTGTATGATCTTGAAAGTCCTCTTCATAAGTACTCCATGCAGCCCATTAAAGAAATTTTTTGTACTTACTAGACCCTCGTCTCTTGCACCCATTTGCTTTTGTATGTCATATACAAAATTTGAAGTGTGCCTCAGGAAGAACTATTTGGATTGAGTCAATCAACCCATATAAATAACACTACAAATAAATCGAGTAAATATCATCAAATAACAGTACAAAGAAACTAAGAAAATAGTTGGAAATAACAGTACAAAGGAACAATATATACTTTCTGTATATCTAATATAAATGTGATCCCTCCACCCATGAGGTGTAGTGAATTATGCAGGTGACCTAAGAACCACTTCCAAGTAAGTTTTATTTATTTATCAAAAATATCCCAAGCCAATGGATAAAAATGATTGGCAGAATCTTGACCAACAACCACCAAGATCTGACATTTAGCTTTCGCTTTCAAAAATGTTCCATCTAATCCAATGAAAGGTCTCAAACCACCCTTAAACCCAGACTTCATAGCTTGAAAACAAATATACATTCTTAAAACCTTCCTTTTTGCCTTCTTCAAGAGCATCTTTTAATAAGCTAATTATCACATCACCCCCAGGATTGCTAAATTTCAGTTAATTGGCATATGCAACAAGCTTATTATATTCATCTGAAAAAATACCTGTCAAGTTTCAACAAAATTATTTTCTTTGCCCTCTTGCACTCAGATTTACTAACATTTACATTAAATGCAGCTTTTAAGCTTGCCCTCATCTCTTTAACCTTAATTTTGGGATTATCTTGCAAGCTTTTTTAAATGTAAGCATCTATTGTATTTGCATCAACATTTTGATTCTCAAATGCAGGTTCACATGTGTCTTCAGGATCTAAAGTCTTGAATTTAACCCCATCCCCTGAAGAATCTTTATATATATATGACCAACAAAGGAGCAGTCACCAACACAAATGTACCTAAGTCTTGTTGGGTCACTTTTAAGTTGCTGCAAGTCATATCCATTTGCAAGAGAATACGTGTTGATCACTTTCCTAGATTCATGTATATCTTTAAATGTCATTGACATGTTTAACTCTTTATAGTCAGTTAATTTATCATTGATGTCTCTCTTTTTCTTGTAAAAAAAAGTTGCTCCAATCCATCAGAACTTAATTTGGGAGAATTAAATTTATTTTTCTCATTTTCATTATCACTACAGTTAGTAGAAATTTTTACTTCTACTATGTGTTACTCAGTGGGAGTGACTATATTAGGTACATCAATTGTTGGCTCACACTCTTCTACAATAAATAAATTAATAACATTACAATAGTCACTAACAAAGTCCTAATCCTAACATCCCCATTTATTTCATAGTATCTACCAGAAGGACCCTTTATTATTAGTTGTTGCACCTTTATATACCCAAGCTTGGTATCATATTCATCAACTAATCATCATAAGAGAGCAAGTCAGAGTCATAACATGTCTTCATGTGTATATACTTCTCTGAATACAACAAATGTGGCTTGCTAGTCCAGTCCCCACCATGATAAAAAAACTAAGTCAACTAGCACTATATTAAATGATGCATAGTAACAATGAATAAGTTATTACATGACCATAGTAAATGCATAAAGAAATAACAAAGACGAGAGATACAAAAATAATAAATAAACATGAAAGGAAAAGCCTGCACAAATAAAAGAGGGGATAAATAAAGGGAATAGGAAAAAGGTACAGAGGTAGATGAATAAAGAAACAAAATTTAATGAGTTACTATGAAGAAGAAACAGATACAGGCATGCATATGAAGAACACATAATAAAGTATCAAACTTACAGTCCCACCTCAATAAAATAAGCACAAAACATATATGTATCAGACCCACACTACAAAGTAAATGCGGGTGAAATAGGGGACCAAATAACAACAATTCAGCTATTGACAAATACGTCAAATCCTTTTTTCAATTAAATATTAATCATATGAGTCCCTTCTTTAAAAAACAAAAGAGACCACACATACTTGAAACCCTAAAACAGAGTAATAATAAACTAGACATCATCAATTCCACCAATATACCCTAACCGACCAACATAAACACTAAAAAATATTAAGGTATAAAGTTGAAAGTCACATGCAAACACAAACAATGATGAAAACACAAACAAAGTAAAACCCTAAACGACAAATCACATATCTGAACGCATGAAAGTGAAATCCTTAAACAACGAAGCACAAATCTAAAACCCTAACTTTAATAGAAAACACATGCGAACCCTAAGATAAAAATGCTTCATTTATAAACAACAAACATATTAAAAATAGCAAAAATCTTTAGATTTTGGGAGAAATCTAACCTCGTACCGCATTAACCACTGAAAATAGAGAATTTTATTTTGAACCTTTCACACTCTTCTCTCTTGTTTCTATCGAGCGTATGCAGACCAAATGACCCTCTTTGTCAATTTAGACGGGTCTAACTTATATTGATCACGGGTCCGGAGACGGATGATGTAATGGGGTATGTGTGGTTTTAATTTGGTGGAGTCGAGTAATTTGGCAGTTGACATGGAAAATTTTTGAGGGGGTCCGGTCAGCTGCCATGGTGTAGCTCCGTTAGGGTTAGGGGAAATTTTTAAAAGTTGATTATCGGTAGGGCTAGATTTGACGAATAATATAACAAGTGACAGAAGTAAACAATATAGGATAGTAAAGGGCAATTTTAGACATTTTCCCTATAACATATGTATAATTCAACATATAAATATGTATATAGTCGTATATAATCTATATATACCAGTAAAAAAGTACATATAATATAATTTATATATACCGTAAATTCATGCTACCTATATGTGTAAGGTCTCTCACCCTCATAGTCAGTCCATCATTTTATTTGGGTCGATCGTGAATTTTGCACTGGGTTTACAATTTTTGAGATTAGAGGAATTAACCTAAATAACTTTTTTGCCTAACAGTTTTGAGTTAAAAATAGTTGATATATATATAGTTGGGGAAGTGAATTTATCTCATTATTTATGGGGAGAAATTCAAATAGCCAGATTTACAGTGGTCATTCAAAAATAACCACAGTTTCAAAAGTAATCGAAATTTAATCACTTTTTATGTAAAGATAAATCTGAATGAAAACACAGTTCAAAATCCGAAAAATACTTCAATATAATATACTGGAGTTCCAGCAAAATATACTGCAGCATAATATACCGAAATTTCATACACAGGCACAGGTGCTCGAATCTCCAGTATATTATGTTGGAACTTTCCGTGTGTTAGAGTTCTAGCATAATATGCTGGAAGTTCATACACAGGTACACCGAACTTCAGTACATTATGCTGGACCGGTCTCTGTTGCAGCAAAATAATGACTATTATTCATTGACTTGGCAAATGGTGTTTATTTTTGAATGACCAGTCCGAAAACTAGTTAGCCCGTACTATTTTTACCTATTTGTGTAAAGATCTCCTTGGATAATTAAATGGGCTTCGAGTTGCTTTCTTGGGCTCCGGTGGGCTTAGTCTCAAAACAGTAGCAAAGCACACCGGCGACACCATCGCCGACGTGAGATAATGGTCTTACTGTGACGATTCAATAAGCTTCACCAGACAACCTTTAGGTGAAGTCGTTCCTGTACTCTAAAACCAGGTTCTACTTTATGGTTTGTGAAAAATTCAATCTTTTACACTGAAACAACGTGAATTAAATTGTCTGAGCGCAGAATAGTACGATGTATTTGTCTTCTTGTTCATCTGGGAATGCGTAGTTTCTGCTTCTTCTTTTTTTCAATAGAAGCAAAAAATGTTACAAACCCGACTACAATCAACTGTTCTTGTTCCCAAATTGCTGAAACTCCCACCACTCAAAGCTCTTACGCTCTTCACATCCTCAACAGAACAAGGCTTCCAACAAACTCATCAATCATTTTCCATTATCATAGATCAACTTCTCTCTTGCAACGCGCTCTCACGCGCTCAATCTCTCATCTTACAGTTAGTTTCCGGTAAAATCACTTCACCCCATTTCACAGTTTCTTCCTTGCTTCACCATTTGACACATACCCAGTTCTTAAATTCTACTCCTTTATATGAAATCATCATTAATGCTCATGTTCAATCTCAATTAACAGACCAAGCTTTGATCTTTTTCAGTCAAATGATTGATAAAGGACTTGTACCCACATCAAATACTTTTAATAGTATACTTTCTTGTCTTATAAAGAATGGATCTTTTGAAAAGGGTTGGTCTATTTTTCAAGAATCAATTGGAAAGGAGTTCTTGGATATGCATAGTTTTGGGATAGTGATAAAGGGTTGCTGTGAAAATGGTGACTTGGATGGTGCCTTTGAGGCGTTAGCCAAATTGAAAAACTTGGGTTGGCTCCCGAATGTTGTAATATATACAACAATAATCGATGGATGTTTTAAGCAAGGTGATGCTGGACGAGCAAAGGAGTTGTGTAATATAATGTCGGCTGAGGGTATCGTTCCTAATCAGTACACTTATTCTGTTTTGCTTAGTGGTTTCTTTAGGCAAGGGCTTAAAACTGATGGATTTGAGCTTTATGAGAAGATGAAGCTTGACGGAGTGTTTCCCGATATATATACTTATAACTCTCTTATTAATGTGTATTGCAGCGATGGAAACGTTAACAAAGCGTTTGAATTATTTGATGAAATGCAGCGTAACGGGGTAGTGTGCAATGTTGTAACTTACAACACTTTGATTAGAGGGTTATGTCAAGAGAAGAGGATATCAGAAGCTGAGAAATTATTGGAACGATTAAAGCAGGCTGGCTTGCACCCTAATTTGATCACATACAACACACTAGTAGATGGGTATTGTAGTGCTGGAAAGCTTGAGAAAGGATTAGCTTTGTTCAATCAGATAAAGTCCTGTGGATTAACTCCTACTTCAATCACATATAATACTTTAATTGCGGGTTTCTCTAGAGCTGGAAATCCATCAAGGGTTGTTGACTTTGTTCGTGAGATGGAGGAAAGAGGCGTATTTCCTTCAAAAGTCACATACACAATTCTAATTGATGCATTTGCTCGATCGAAAGACATGGAAAAAGCACTTGAGGTGTTCTCGTGTATGCATAAAGCTAGTTTGAGTGTAGACCTTCGTACGTATGGTGTCTTGATACATGGATGGTGTAGTCAAGGGAATATGAAGGAAGCATTGAAGTTGTTCCAATCAATGGCTGAACATCATCTGAAGCCTAATGATGTAATATATAATATGATGATATTTGGATACTGTAAAGAGGGAAGTTCGTATAGAGCCTTGAAGCTGCTCAAAGAAATGGTTGAGAATGGAACGGTTCCAAATGGAGCAAGCTATTGCTTGACAATTGAAGCTCTTTGTAATGATGGGAAATGGAAAGAGGCCAAAGTTCTTGTCAATGGCATGATAAAATTTGGTCTAAAACTTTCAGTTTCATCATGTGATCTGATTCAAAATGCAATGAACATGACAACTTAAGTATATTGTGAAGGTGGTCCCTAAATTATTTGCACAGAATGAGCAACGGGAACAAAAATTAACTGGAAAAGGGGTGAAGCCTAAAACACCTCAGAGTGCCTTGTGCTCAGTATCATGGGAAGCTTCACTGCAACTAACACCTTTTGGTATTGAACGGTGAGTGTTTATTGCAGTTTCATGTCATTGGTTTATATGTTATGTTTCTAGTGTATCTAGTGAATTGTGTGGCCATTCTCTTGTTTCATGTTAATGTAGTTCATGGTTATTATTTTGCAGCCCTTCTGCTAAAGATTATGCAAACCACTTAATCACAAGATTACACTGATTCTTGACAGAAAAGAAAAGAGGAGGCCTTCTTAAAACACGTTTGTAAATGATTTGGATATTATACTTACTACAGAAGTCTCGTCAACTTGGGAGTTCGGTAACAGCTGCATGCTACTTATTTTCATCATATGAGGCAGTAGAATAACTTGTTCATCTGTGTAGACCTGTCTCAGATTAGGTTGAAGATACAAACTATAATTGTTATTAGGGTCTCTTGTTGTTGTTAGTGTTGTGTTTTCTCTATAAAAGGAGCTTAATGAAGTTGTTGGGTTACTCTTTTTGGGTGGGAGATGAGGTGTTGGGCTCACCAAAGTTCTTGAACCAGCCAATAGAGCAGCTAATCTTTATTCTTCAGACCGTTCATCTTATATTAAAGGGAAAATTAATATTTTGGACAGGTCATTATGCATGCAAGAGTTTAGCTAATATCTGATCATTATAATTGACGAAAGACTTTACTATGTCTTATTCCTTTGCTGTATTTCTCTTTTAGGAACATAGTTATAGATAAATCTTCTGCCTTCTTTAGAGGTAGTGGTGAGACACAGCTATGGCTGCTATGGCTGCTGCTGGTACTGCGAATAAGTATGTGAGTGTGTGTGTGTGTGCAAAGCGGGAAACCAAAACTCAAGATCAACCACACTTTCACTGTTTATGGGGCAGCATCTCCTCTTGATAACCATCATTTTACTGAAGGATCAATACTTTGAGTAATAGGAAAATAATCGATATTGTAATTTTAAGCATAGTCATTCTGGATTGATGCATTTTTTGATGTGGAGGTTTCCGTAGTAGGATGAGCAAAAGTTTTTTGAAGGTATTTGTTGGTGTTGATCTGAATATTGAGTCGAGAATTTCGAATAAGCAGCTATTAGTATTTGAATATTTTGCACACAATAATCCAGTTTTAGTGATGTACTTATTTTTGGCTTGCTCTTCAGCTGTTTTATACTGATGCACATTATTTCAGTTGTTGCCTACTTTGGATTACATACTATTCTAACCCTCACAAGCCTTCTGATTCCACATTGCCTTGTATCTGCAGTCTCAAACTTGGACCAAAGTTGTGAGAAGGTTTACATATTGGTGGTTCCTCATATTATTGCTTCTTTGTATTTCTCTGCTAAGTATGGGAGAATTACGCTCCTTATCACTTGGTCTAACATACCATTAGAAAAGGGCCCACGTTTGAAGCCTTTGTTGATATGTCCCAAGTTGTACATAATCTGAAAATTACTTTTCACCAATTAGCCCGTCCCATTTAATTTTTTTTTTCTTTTCTTTGTTCTTCTTCTTCAGGGAGACACGACTTTGCACCCCAAAATTTCTTTACCATTATATTTATTCTTTAATTCTCCTTCCAGATTCAAAGCCGATAACCACTATTTGGATGAGAAGAAAAAATACTAAGTAAATGAATTATTTTTTTTGGAGTCGTATGAAGATCACTTCCTCCATTGGAATAGAGAGAATTGTGAGGTTCACTTGGTAGGTTGTTGGATCATCAAACTAGAAAGAAATGTTGGCATTGTCTCAGTCTTATCCTCATTCCACATGTAATTTTAATCTCAGTGGTTGATTAGAACTTGAAAAATAAAAATCACCAAAGGTCGTTCGAGCTTCAATTTCAGAAATTGAATTTTTCGATTTGTAGTTGTTTGGATTGGGTGTTGTCCCAATTGATTGGGATCATCAATGGAAGTTCAAAACTCAAATTTGAAGTGATTTGGAGTAGATTTGAGTTAAAGTTTAGAAGATGTCCAAAGAAGAAGAAGAACCTGTGAAGCTCTATTGATAGGATTCATTTGTATAATAGTATATAATATTGTATAACTAATGTATAAACACTTGTTACACGTTATTGCATACAAGGTTGATACATTATTTACAGGTAATTGAAGGATTTCTCACACTTATTCTACTACTACTACACCTATATACATTGTGTATCACGAACATTTTTACTACCGTGCTTATGCATCTTTATACATTTTTTAACAACTATATATATAATGTACCTCTTTGTATAAAAGTGTATAAGCGTATCTGACGAAGTTTTTGTACGATTTCACTGCAATTCTTATATAAAATAGTCCAAATCTCCATCAAATGACTTCAAACTTTGTATATAGCCTACTTAGACTATTTTTAATAAGTTCAAACAATACCCACTCCAAAATTTTAGTAAAATCATATTCGAAATTTAACAAGATTATCATCAAAAGGAGATGGGATTTTAGGTTTCTCGCTCTATTTTTACGTTTTGTAGCTGGTATATATAAACTTGAGGAAAAAGGAAACTCATGGATATTTCAGCCTGAAGATATACATAATAAAAAAACGAAAAAATAATTCATATCTAAGTTTATTGATATTTAGCTACACATTTGTAAACTTGTAACTGAGCTAACATACTGCAAGGTCAACTTATGAAGTGCATTATTCTCCTTATAAAAAAAAATGAAGTGCATTATTCTGTAATTTTGTCGCTAAGTATTACTGTAAATCGTAACTCTTGTCTGTGTGTATGTGAGTTTAGCAAAGATAGTTGGTTCCAAACCCGAATAAATGAGAGTTACTTATCAAACAATAGAGAGAATTGTGGTAAGTAGATAGGCGTTATAAAAATATTTTAACTACGAAGAATCGTATCATCCTTCCAGCAAATAAGGAAGGAATGGGCAAGGTAGAGAAGACATGAAAACACAAGCTCAAATTTCAGCATTTTCATTACCTGCAGAAGTAAAGTAAGCATTTCCTGCGAATAAGAACTCGAATTTCCATTAGGTCGGGAGCTAAGAGAGATTGAAAAGGTTTAAATAAGAGTATGCCTAGCATCTTTCGCTCTCATATTAGAAGAAGGAAGAAGTGTGACCCCACTCGGCTCGAAAAAGTAGCTCTTTCAACTAATTCATACTTTTCCTTTCCTTCTCCTCACTATTATAAAAATGTTGATTTTCTTTTTCTTACATTGGCGAAGATGATTTCCCCTAAGTCTTCTACATGAATAGGATCTTAATGATACGTATAGTTGATTCCAACTAGTTTGATTTAAGACGCAATTAATATATAATATGGTCTAACAGCTGTGAACTTGTAAAAAATTTCTTGGAAAGTTGAGGCCTCAACTCTCAAATAGAAAAACAATTGATTAATACATATGGAATAGTTGTATTTTGAAAGGATAATAAAGTGTGAGAATAGATCCATCAAATGTAGTACCAAAAGAAGAAAATTTATCAATTATAGTCATGGATTCACTTTACCATATAGAATGGTTCTTTTGGTCATAACTTTTTTTTTTCTTCATTTTCTTTTATTTGACAGAAGGACCACCATATTGTGATAACTGAGTACTACTCCTTTCATGTAGTAATAAGTTAGGACCAGAGAACTCCATGTATGAAAAATCACTGACAACATGATCAATGAGGAAGAAATTGCGATCACTATACAAATTTCAGTTTGCAGAAATAAATACTAGGTTGGGGACCATATTAGGTTAGGAGACTTAGGGTGTGTTCAGTACAACAGAAAAATATTTTTTCATTTTTCACAGTTTGGTTATACAAAATAGTTTGGAAAATATTTTCCTAGATATCATATTTTCCTGAAAATGGAGGAAAATGATTCCCCTAGAAAAAGTTAGGAAAATATTTTCTAAAAACTCCACTTAGCCACACATCTAACCCCACCCCCACCCCCTTCTCTCCCCTACCCCACATCTCTCACCCCCTC